>APFE031112137.1:0-31914 GCA_000404065.3 Pinus taeda | reverse complement strand
CTAGGCAATTGTTTTTGAGTACAAACTGCAAGGCGGTAGGGTTTGAGTTGTCTCACTAAACCACCATAAATTTTAGGAAGCAATCATTCACTAGCAAGGAAAGAAAGCTTGACTTACTTGAACACCATAGGATAGAGAAAATTTGGAAATTTGAGAGATTTTATGGGCGAAATTGGGCTTACAGCTCTATGCGCCGCGCCACAAACCCAATGCATAGTGCTCTTTGCAGGAAACGTTTGGAGGCCTTCTCGATGTCAAAATTGGGTGTGTGATAGCTCACTGGAAATATTATTGAGTCAGATTTCCAACCCAACTATAATTTTTCAATTTGGAGTTAACTTTCCTTATCGAAAAGCAAATCTCCCAAGACTGGTCAAAATGTGCCAAATGAGGCTCCCTAAAGGTAGAGTGTTGTTGCAGGAAATGTTTGAAGCACTTCCTCAACTCCAAATTGAGCACATGATAGCTCATTGAAAATATATTTGTGTCGAGTTATCATTTGACTCATCCAGAAAGTCATTTTGCCAACCTATATAAGAGAAAACTTGATTTTCCCAATGTCACTTCAGAGGTGCATCAATTCTCCTAAGGCAACTGAATTTTTAACATTTCTCTAAAACTGTGAAACCTATGTAAAAAGTGAAGGATTTGTTTCTTCCTTGGCCTATTGTGGACAAAACCCTCTCTCAAGTTTCCAAAATTCATCTTTTGTTTCTCAAAAACATCATTTGAGTAAAACCTACCCCGATGTGTGGAACAGGAGATTTGTCGAAATGAAGCGAAATGAAGGGGATAAGGGGATTCTAAATTCTTGAAAAAATATTTGGAAGTAGGGAGAGATGTTAGGAAGTAGGGGAAAGTGGAATTTCAAATATTGAGTGAGGGGAAGGGGTCCAAAAGGGCAAAACATAGGCCTAGCCTAGAAAATTGTCAAGTTGTAGCAAGAAACTAGGGTTTGTGTGAAAATTAGGAATTTGGGGGATCTCAGTGATGGGAAGTGTTTAATAAGGTACATTAAGGATAGGGGAAGGTTTATGAACATCAGGATACAAGTTTTGCTGATGATTTGACCATCCAAGAGAAATTACCTTGAAAACCCTAGGAGAGGGAAATGAACCTTACCTAGGCACAACTGAAGCTTCAACAAGGTATAAAATGACCTAGTGGAACTTGACATGATGATGAAAACCCTCTCAATGATGGTACAGTTAGCTGAATGGTGACATGGACCGAAATTTGGACAAATTTGCAAGGAGTGAAAGAAAACCCTAGACCTAATACCTAGTGACCAAGTTTTGTTTGAAGACTCACTGAAATGACAAAATTTGACCTTCAAACCTTAAAATCACTTTGTAAGAGAATGTTTGATCACTGGAGGAAGGCTGCAAAGACTGACACTAACACATTGCACTTATTCATTTCAGAGGTGGAAGAGGGATCCCGACTTATTGAGAGAAGAAGAGGTTGTTCTAGAAGAGAAGTATTTTATTGTATCTCTGACGTGCTTATTAAGGTTTTCCCCCTCACCTTACTCTACTTGACTGAGCTAACAAGGGTTAACCCAAAAAAAAACAACTAGAGAAGGTGACACTAGTTAGCATGCAAGCGTTATGTTTTCACCAAGTTTCACTTCGAACATTATGTATTTTCCTTCGACATATCATATACTAAAAGTAACAAGTGCATCATACAGAGGAAAGATGATAGATAACCAAGTAGTGATAGTTGTACAAGCCCTCTTGTACGTTACCCAGCTCGTTTCATGAGCCACACATGGTTTCATGAAAAACCTACCTATAAATGAAACAAGTGAACAAACTAAGAATCAATAAAGCAAAGAAAGAGTAGAATAAAAAATGAAAGCAGAGCAAGTAAACAAACAAACAAGCGAGCAAACAAGAAAAAGAAGCATGTAAGCGAACAAGCATGCAAGCAAGCAACTGAAAGAAAACACTACTCCTACTCCTACACTAATATTACATGGGCATGATTATGCGAAGTGATACCTCTAATGTAGCCACTGGTGCATTGGTAGACCCATTTTGGTGAAGGCTTGGTCCACAAGTAACCCATTTGTGTGGACCAACATACAAGAAAGATATAATGGTGAAGACAACCACAATTCTTGTTTCAAAGTGCTCACATGTTATAGAAATATTTGGGCACTGCAACTCCAATCATATATGTCAATAAACTAAAGGCCCTTTAATGCCTAAAAGTGTTGTTTCAGACCCTAAAGGATCATGGTCAATTGATTAAATCATTTCCCAGAAGTTCCACCTGAAAAACCACTCAGATTTGGCCAAAACTGGACCATACTGACTGCACCTTCGTCAAGTTGCGATGCATACTGACTCCTACACTAGCCAAGTGTGATGCATACTAAAAGAGCCTTCTGTGGGGTGCAATGAGCAAGAATGGACAAATGTCTGAGGCAGTTTTGCTAAGTAGATGCTCATGAAATCTTCTAGAAACTTCCTCTATGACACTTGCCTCTCTAAATTCATCCAGGGATGAGTAAGAGATCCAAGAAATCTCCATGTGGAACTAAGTACAAGAAAAATGACACTAATCAAAAACCCAGGGCTGGATCACACCCCTGCAAATATCTATAAATGGATCCTTCATCTGAGAGATCTGGAGGCTGGAACTTTGTAATTTGTAAAGAAGTGTTGTTGGTCTGTCTTTGAGAAGGAGCATTGTATTGTTGGGTGATCTTGCTTTTCATGAGGTGAAGAGGGCTTTGATGCTGGGAGGATGATGCTGCATCAGATAGCTGGGTTGTAATCCTCTCTTCTACTATTAATAAAGTTCTTTGAGTTTTCCTCCATATAATCATGTATTTGTGAATCTTGTTATTTGTGAAAGCAATTGTATGGTTAATGTATTTCTGATTCTGCATTGTTCATGATATTATAGATCGAGATGCTTTGATGGTGTTTTGTTGCTTTTTCTATATAGGTTCTCTAAAGTGGGACATGTAGGAGAGGAGTCGCAAGTTCCATCAAGGAAGAGAGAAATCGAGCAAGGAGTCAAGTGGAAGATCGAGGTTGGGCCTCTTTTTCTTCTCTCTTATCTATCATACATAAAGGAAATCTCGAAGTGCTTTGATTGTTTTTTTCTAAGATAGCTACCCATGTTAGTGGGACTAGCAGATCGAAAAGACACTATTTTTGCCAGAAACAAAATTGTGACTCCTTTGGGGATCGAATAATTTGTTTGTTATTGTTGTTTGATTTATAAACTACAGATGGAGCCTGAAGTTAGCCAGATAGCCTTCGAACTGCTTTTTCTATGCAACTGCAAAGTAGATGAATGTTGCTTTAGTCAATCTCTGGGTTGGCTTATGAACTTAACATCTGACTTACAAGCATCCTAAATGCCCTTGTGGTAGCTCAATAACCTCATAAGATCATACCCCTATACTTTTTTTTTTTACTGCCTATCATAGCTCAGCTTAAATCACTGAACTTAGCTGAAAATTTCGAGCAAAAACCCAACTCAGTTTCGCTCCCTGGCATATGACACTGCCTATAACTGGCGACCTGTATGCATTGCACCTCCCGTGTGTTGTAGGTGAGATGCATCCCTGTTTCCATCAAGGACAGGTGTGATGACCGAGTGATACTGTTTCTCCCTTTGAAAGTTGGTTTTTTCCTCTTTGTTTTTAGCTCTATTCAGTTGTTTTGCTACTTGTGATCAGTATCTCATTACTGAAGACTCTTTCTTTTACATTGTTTAACCTCCATTGATAGGGATTTATAAATGTTTTTATGTATTTTTCTACCATTTGCAGTCCTTCTTCGTCAAAATTATCTTAATCGAACTCTTCTTTTGATGCAAAGAAGTGTCGTAACTGTCATTTTGAGTCAAAAATAGGAGTGTCGTAAAGTCTTCCTCTTCTAGATGGTCGATTTTACTTTTTCCATTGTATTTTATTTGAATTGTTAATATTTAAAGTGTCGAAAGAAGCTTTCTTTTCGAAATTGAAAAGTGTCGTTTTAGTCTTCCTTTAATTTTGAAAAGAAATTGTCGAAGTGTCGCTTTGAAGAAAATAGTTCAGATCCATACTCAGTTTTTCTTTTTGGCATTTTCACATTAAGGAAGTGATAAACAGATACATGCATTTGCATTTGCATTTAGACTGCATGTGGAAAATGATTTAGGAAAAGTGCATTTAGTGTGCACTCTCTGCTCTCTGTTGGAAGAATCGTTATCTTCTTTCCTTAGTGGCTAAGATTTTCATTGCTAAAAGAAAATAAACAACTATTTATCATTTTAGATTACATATTTAGGAATTTTGCATCTACATCATGTGGTGAACCTTGAAAGACAAACTTCTAAATATTATCAACTCTAAAATAAATCTCAATGAACATAACAACGCTTTGGAACCTAACACAACACATCTAGAAGTCTAGGTTAGAGACGTATTCCGACATCGTAAAACCTAGTAACTATCGTTTTCATCAAAGGTTAGGTGATTCCTCCTCTTTGATACGACAAGTGCTAGTATGGACTTGTGCTAGTATTGAGTATATATTGGAAGACCACAATAGGTCGATATCCTTTATCAATAGGAAGCCATGTCTACAGCCCTATTGATCGCAATGCACTGAACACAACATTTGGGAAGATTGACTGCCATACATAAGTCCTTGGTAATTTCACTTTAATTTACCACCAAGGTGTATTTTGCAGTTTTTCGATTGGTTTGGTAATCCCTTTGTCTATATTTCCAGAGTAGTCACTTTCGTTCCTTTTCGACTCCTTAAAATAAAAGGTCCATCTAAGCACTTGTCACTTTAGGCTCATTAAAAATCGAGGGAAACTAGAGTCATCTTTAGCTTTTTCTCGACTCTTAAAAATTTAAAAGGCAAAGTTGTGTCAAAGCATCGTTAAAATCTATTTAATTCGAAATAACATTTTCCCCCTTATAAATTTTGAGTTGATCAAGTAATCAACAATCGTGGAAGAAAGTCAATCGAAACCCCGTCGTTTGCGGATGTTAGTGAGTCAACCATCTTTGACTCTAGAAACGAGACCATTCCAAGAAAAACGCTCTTGTTTAACTGAGTCCACCTCTCTTGGTTTATTTGAAACTTATGTTTCAACATCATCAGAGACTACAGTTACTCTGATCATTTTTGGTACATCTGCTTTTATAGAAGTTCTACAGTTGCAAGAGGACATTAGAATTGATCCTAGTGTAATGGTGGACACTTCTATACCTGAAACAACTCAATCTAGGGCTGATCCAGAAACTGAATTTCACTTACCTGAACATCTAGAAGTTGAATTCCAGAATTCAGAAGGTGTCACCCATCCAGTATCTGTCATTACAGAAGCTATACCTTCTTTGGCTCCAGAAATATTTTATGGACTTGACGGTCTACTTCTTCTGCCTGGACTGATTGCTATAGAAGAGGTTGTGGAGGATCTTCCATCTTGTACCCCATTGCATTTTGGAACTGGGATCCACTTATACCCTTCTACTCCTGAAGTTAGTTCTTTAAATCATCCTTCATCGCAAGTTCCTGTCGAATCATTGGGAAACCTTTTGGATATACTAAATATGTCTGAGCAGCCATCAACATCTATGATTGTGTTGTTTGACACAGCCACAGTAGAACTTCCTACTGCCACTCCAATGATGTTTGTTGGTATACCATCTATCCCAACTAGCTATCAATCACTAGATGGAGTCCACCCAGGGATTGTTTCGATGACATGGTCTGTTCCTATTTGTTCCTCTAGGATCCTATCTAGCATTTCATATGTTGAAGCTCACCAAATTGATCCTGCATACCAGTTTCAATTTGGGTAGCCCAGTCTTCAAAGGCCCATCTATCCTTTGAGCACTGGATTGTCACCATATGGGGGGAAGTTTAATTTTTCATTCTTCCCTCCTGGAGAACAACCATATGAGAGCTCACAACAAAATTCAGGTCAAATTGGAATTACATCCAGTGGTTGGATACCAATACTGCCTCAACAACCAAGGGTTGTATATTCAATGCAACTAGCCCAACCTATGTCGAATATTACCACTACACCTACTATTGTGACTGTATCACAAGTACAAGCACAGCCTGTTGTATGTCAACCTCAAGTCTCTCAGGTTATAGTACAACAGCCTCTTGTCTCTACGACTCAATCACGACCTTAGATTAGTGCTTCCTTGACTGTAATGACTCAGGCTCAAATGGGTGTTATCACTCTGCATATTAGTCAATAATCCAGTATTCGGCAACAAAAAATGGTTCAACAACCATGGCTGGTGTAATATCAACAACCATAGTTCCAGCAAGCTTACCGAGGACCTAAGCAACAAGGCTTTGTAGGTAATGGGCAACTGCATTTTCAAAGTGGTTATCAACAACCATACTATAATGGTTGTACCCATCAACCTTGTCAAAGTTATCTGCATCAGATACATTATGCTAGTATGCAAAGACCTATTGTTTAGGCGATCCCATCTTATCCTAGGTATGCTTCACCAAAGCTGAATCAGTAGTTGCCTTTTGTAGCAACTCTAGAATTACCAGATCTAAACTAGTTGACAAATGATCCAATTTCTTACACCCCTTGGTGGCCAGCAATTCATCATAAACTTCCCTCTGATATTCCTAAATTCAATGGAAATCTAGGTGAAGATCCATCGAATCACATAATGACTTTTCATTTTTGGTGTTCGTCTAACACCCTCAATGATGATTCGATTAGGTTTCACCTTTTTCAGTGAATACTAACTAGTTCAGCAACAAAATGGTACATTGAATTGCTTAGAGATTCATTTGATAACTTCAACACCCTTGCCACTACCATTTTAACCCACTTTCAGTTACCCATAAGGTACAAAATGGGAGTAGAACTCCTTACCAACTTTAAACAAACAACAACCACTCACATATCTGATCATATTCATGAGTGGCACTATCGTCATCAAATGGTAAAGATGTATGTTCCTGATCAACTTCTATATGAGTGGTTTATTAAGTCATTATTACCTTCTATTACTAAAGATGTGGCGAAAGGAGTTGTCATTGAAGAGCAAGTCATTTCTGGTGCATAATATTTAGAATTGATCTATACTCAGTCTGGCACACTCTATGACAAAATTCTTGATGGTCCTACACCAGAATTTTCTGTCCCTCCCCCTCCTAAATCAAACACGGACTCTCATGTCGGTGACAACGTGACTGGTACCTCAAGTACGCAAACCACAAAGGCTTCATCTAGTAAAGCCCTTGCAGTCTCTAGTCAAAAGGAAAATGACAAACTTCCTATCTCGGAGGTTAATGCCATGTCATCTGACAAGGGCAAAGAACCAAAGCAACCAGGGGGCAAGAAGAAAGGGAAAAACAAAAAGAAGAAATAGGAAGATTCAACTCCTGAAAAATCTTCTAAAAACCCTACTCGGTGAAAGAAACCAGGTCAACCATGTTTCATATGTAATGAAGAACATTGGACGAAAGATTTTCCACATCAAGTTGAGGTTAAGAAATTTTTAAAGACTTCAAATACCTTAGTGGTGTTGATTGATCCACTTCTGAACCTAGAAACTAATCTGGTTGCTATTGATCATGCTTCCCCATCCCAAGTGCTTATTTTATCCATTTCGAAACAACAAAATGATGCGTTGATATTGACAAGCAATAAATATTATGGGAATCCACAGATGTCGAACAACAAGGCTGTAGATCAACCCAGTAGTTTGACAACAACTTCGTCAGAAGTTGTGGCACCCATCATTCCTAAATTAACTATAAAGCTACCAAAGGGAGTAGTACATAAATCAACATTTAATCCTTGTTCCCAAGAAACATAGAATTATAATATAGTGGAATATCTGGCTCAATCACCATCCGCTATGTCGACACTTGAAGTAATATAGAATTGTCCCTCCCAAAAGTAGGCTTTGTTATCAGCAATAGGTGGGATTGACCTTGCAGATTCCAATATTGTGGCCTTTAACCATAAAGGATACGAACCTCAGTTACCGGCCCAACTCACTTTCCTTATACAGGTAGAAACCCTCAACAAAACTGTTCATTGAATAATCATTGATGAGGGGGCATGCACCCTGGTCTGCTTTGACAGGGAAACCCAACTGAAAAGATAGATTTCCTTGTAGGTTATATGATTGGGCTGAAACACCATTTCCTTGTAAGTTATGGGATCAGTCTGAAATAGTTATTTATTCGTAAATTATATGATTGAAAGCTCACACCATTCACCTTTGTCTATTTCGATGGGCAGAGCCAAGGAAATGTTTTTTTTCTAACCACTGATAGAAACAATCCTGGCTAACTGCAAGGACTTCCATATGGTGAAATGGAAACTCTCCTTTTCTCAATACCTGGGGGCATGCAACCCTTTTATTCAAGTGAAAAGTGACCAATTTTGTTTTTCGCTTTTTAGAGTTTTTAGCTTTTTAGCTTTTTAGTTTTAGCTTCTTAGGTTAGATGATTAGTCTAACCACCATTCACCTTTGTCTGCAGCGTGCGGGCAAAGCAAAGGGAGTGTTTTGGTGAAAGACAAAAGTACCCTACCTAACCTCAGTAGTTCCTTAGCTTTTAGTGTAGTTAGCTCTATAGTTTGGTCGTTTCTAGCCTACATAAAAAGGAAATGAGCACATGTTATCATAGAATTCAAGCTCAATAAAAAATAAACCTACCAATGAGAGACATATTTAAACGATTGGTATGAGCAATTTTTCTGCAAGGTTCAAGCTTGTTAAAAATAAACCTGTCACTGAGCATATGTTAACGCAAGGTTCAAGCTCATTGAAAAATAAACCCACCTTCAGTAAACGACCTCTGTGATTGCCATGCTATTAGTATTTCAAGCCTTGGTTGTGTTCTTACCATCACCTCCATCCTTTTGGCCAATCATATACTTCCACTTGATTGTTTACCATTTTTAGGAACTGTTGTGATGAGTGATTATGTTAGCCACCCTCTTCACACTGCCATGTTTTTAGAAGTTCCAAACTTACCTAGAACAAGCTGCTATCTGAAAACATCACTCATTCCTAAAAAACAAATTTCTTTTAAGCTCCTTTTATACTCGTTAAATATGAAAATATTGTTGAGCTAATGGCCTTTCCATCTCGTTAAAGTAAAGGGAAGCACCATCCCTCCTCTACATTTTAATCTTTTTGGACCTGAGGGATCATCCCACAAAAAGATCGAGCGCTTTCCTTTTTCGGCTTGCTAAAGTGATCGAAGAGTCATCCCTTTCATATTATTTTATACTTTTTCAGACTTAAGTGATTATGCTATGAAAAAGGACTACTGGAGTTTCCTTTTTATCCCCTTTCAAACTCTCTAAACATGAAAATGACCGAGATATCCTTTTCGTTAAACTCATTAAAAAAATAGCGATAAACTTGTCCACCTGGACAAGAATGAGTTTCACTGTCGTTGAGCTCACCAAAACATAGCGACAGGTTTGCCCGAAGGGAAAATTATAGAACAAGCATACGTTATCCTCCTCAAGCTCAACAAAAATAAAGAGGTACTGGTTAGAAATGACTCAGGAAAAGGGAAGAAAACTCGAAGAACTTCATTGGTAGCAGGTCACTCTTGAACATAACACTTTCACTCCATCACCATGATTGAGTCAGGTTGGGATATTCTTTTCACTGGTCATTTCACCATTGGTCCTCCACACCATCCATATTTTGGGGTTAACGCTACCAATTCATCTCCATGTCACCAACATGTTCAATAGAAGTCATTTAGAGAATTCACCACCCAACTAATACCTCAACCACTGCAATACCTTCACCCTCCATTTTTCATGATCGCCATTCCTGAACCTTGTATCATCATATCGTTTTCACCTCTATAAAATCATTTGCTTCATTTTGTTTCATAGATGTGGGATGCATTAAGGCCCTCCTACGATGGGTCACTTCTTGTTGACATTAGCTTATTATCCAAAAATTTGACTTAGGAACAACCGTTCCAATACCTTGAAGCTTGCATGCCTCAATGGAAAGTTTCTCACTTCCGACAATAGGTTTACATCAATGGCCTTCGACTGAAATATTTTATGTGGTGTTCGACATCATATCATATATTCACACAACATGAATTGTATTGTAGTGCCTTGAGGGTGATTATCATTATCAGTGATCCTTGTCACACCTGTTAACAGCTCACATCATTGGTTGGTAATCAAGCAATGTCTTTCCATGTTCGACTTCAAGACATCTTTTCACATGGATCAACTTGTAAACTGGGTGAAGATTGAACAAGTTTGAAGATCCCGGATCTAGTTTCATCCATCCGGGCTACGATATATCTAGGAATATAAAGACATCAAATGTACACTGAAGCTAAACAGATGAATATCCAAGCTAAGGGATGATGATTCTACATACAAAGAATCACCAGTCTGCAACAACATACGATTATCAGTCCTATGTACATGAAAATGAATTTATAAAGCTGAGCATGGGAATGCTTGCCTCAGCTAGATCATGAAAATAAAATGATGATGATGTATTGTATTGTATTTTATACAAGTCACCTTCTAGTTCGAATACCTTGGATCCTCATGATAAAGCATTTCACCAGACATCAGAGGATTTATGACCTCATGCTTTAGAGGGCTACTATTATAGAAATAGTTGGGCACTGCAACCCCAATCATATATGTCGATAAACCAAGTGCCCTTGAACCCCTAAAAGTGTTGTTTTGGACCCTAAAGGATCATGGTCAACTAATTACATCATTTCCCAGAAGTTCCACCTGAGAAACCACTCAGAACTAGCCAAAACTGGACCATATTGACTAATCCTTGGTCAAGGTGCAATGCAAACTGACTCCTACACTAGCCAGGTGTGGTGCATACTGAAAGAGCCTTCTGTGGGGTGTGATGAGTGAGAATGGACAAATGTCAGAGGCAATTTTGCTAAGTGGATGCTCATGGAATCTTCTAGGAACTTCCTCTATGACACTTGCCTCTTTGAATTCGCCCAGGGATGAGTAAGAGATCCAAGAAATCTCCAAGTGGAACTAAGAACTATAAGTGAAATGACACTAATTAAAAACCTAGAGCTGACTCACACCTCTGCAAATATCTATAAAAGGAAATCTGAGAGATCTAGAGGCTGGAACTTTGTAATTTGTAAAGAAGTGCTATTGGTTTGTCTTTGAGAAGGAGCATTGTATTGTTGGGTGATCTTTCTTTTCATGAGGTGAAGAGCTCTCTAATGCTAGGAGGATGATGCTGGATTAGATAGCTGGGTTGTAATCCTCTCTTCTACTATTAATAAAGTTCTTTGAGTTTTCCTCCATATAATCGTGTATTTGTGAATCTTGTTATTTGTGAATGCAATTGTATGGTCAATGTATTTCTGATTCTACATTATTCATGATATTATAGATCGAGATGCTTTGATGGTGTTGTGTTGCTTTGTCTCTATAGGTTCTCTAAAGCGGGACAAGTAGGAGAGGAGTCACAACTTTCATCAAGGGAGAGAGAAATAAAACAAGGAGTCAAGTGGAAGATCTAGGTTGGCCCTCTTTTGCTTCTCTTTTATCTATCATACATAAAGGAAATCTTGAAGTGTTTTGATTGTTTGTTTCTAAGATAGCTACCCATCTTAGTGGGACTAGTAGATTGAAAACACACTATTTTTCCTAGAAGCAAAATGGCGACTACACTGGGGATCGAATAGTTTGTTTGTTTGTTATTTTTGTTTGATTTATAAACTACATATGGAGCCTAAAGTTAGCGAGATAGCCTTCGAACTACTTTTGCTATGCAACTGCAAAGTAGATGAATGTTGCTTTAGCCAATCTCTAGGTTGGCTTATGAACTGAACATCTAACTTACAAGCATCCTAAATGCCCTTATGGTAGCTCAATAACCTCCTAAGATCATACCCCTATACTTTGTTTTTACTACCTATCATAGCTCAGCTTAAATCACTGAACTTAGCTGCAAATTTTGAGCAAATACCCAACTTAGTTTCGCTCCTTGGCCCATCGCACTATCTGTAATTGGCAGCTTGAATGCATCACACCTCCCATGTGTTGCAGGTGAGATGCATCCCTGTTTCCCTCAAGGACAGATGCGATGACTGAGTGATACTATTTCTTCCTTTGAAAGTTGATTTTTTCCTCTTTGTTTTCAGCTCCATTCAGTTGTTTTACTGCTTGTGATCAGAATCTCATTACTGAAGCCTCTTTCTTTTACATTGTTCAGCCTCCATTGGTAAGGATTTGTAAATGTTTTTATGTATTTGTCTATCATTTGTAGTCCTTCATTGTCAAAAGAAGTGTCGTAACTATCATTTTGAGCCAAAAAGAAGAGTGTCATAAAGTCTTCCTCTTCTAGATGATTAATTGTACTTTTGCCATTGTATTTGATTTGAATTGTTAATATTTAAAGTGTCGAAAGCAACTTTCTATTTGAAATCGAAAAGTGTCATTTTAGTCTTCCTTTCATTTTGAAAAGAAATTGTCGAAGTGTCGCTTTGAAGAAAATAGTTCAGACCTATACTTAGTTTTCCTTTTTGGCATTCTCACATTAAGGAAACAAAAAACAAATACATGCATTTGCACTTAGACTACATGTGAAAAATGATTTAGGAAAAGTGCATTTAGTGTGTGTTGTCTGTTCTCTGTTGAAAGAATTGTTATCTTCTTTCCTTAGTAGCTAAGATTTTCATTTCCAAAAGAAATTAAACAACTGTTTATCATTTTAGATTGCATATTTAGGAATTTTACTTCTACTTCACACGGTGAACCTTGAAAGGCAAACTTCTAAACAATATCAACTCTAAAATAAATTTCAATGAACATAACAACGCTTTGGAACCTAACGCAACACATCTAGAAGTCTAGGCTAGAGACATATTTCGGCGTCATAAAACCTGGTAACTATTGTTTTCATTGAAGGTTGGGTGATTCCTCCTGTTTGATATGACAAGTGCTAGTACGGACTTGTGCTCCCCGTACCGTCGAGTATATATTGGGATACCACAATAGGCTGATATCTTTTATCCAGAGGAGGTTGTGTCTGCTACCCTATCAATCACAATGCACTGAACACAACATTCAGGAAGATTGACTGTCGTACATAAGTCCTTGATAATTTCTCTTTATTTTACCACCAAGGTGTGTTTTGAAATTTTGCGATTGGTTTGGTAATCCCCCTATTTAGATTTCTAGAGTAGTTACTTTTGTTTCTTTTTGACTCCTTAAAAGAAAAGGTCCATCTGAGCACTTGTCACTTCAGGCTCATTAAAAATCGAGGGAAGCTAGAGTCATCTTTAGCTTTTTCTCAACTCTTAAAAATTTGAAAAAGCAGAGTTGTGCCAAAGTGTCATTAAAATTTATTTAATTCAAAATAACATCCCTGTTCCTTCATTGATCTTAGGTTGAGGTAATGGATTCCACCAATCAAGGAATCCCTCTTGGGGGGAATCCTAGTTCTTCCTCTTCCTGGGGAGATATTGGTGCTTCGTATATGGCCACATTGTCCCTCCCAGGAATCACAATTGGCCTGCCAGTATGTCTATTCTCAACCTCTGTTGCTAAGAATACTGTGATTCCTCAACAATCAAATTAGCAACCAGATGATATTGAAGTTCTCCCTTCACCTTCTACTTCATTTGTTTCTCCCTCCCCTTCTTCCTCTTCGCTTGATGAAACTTGTGATACTAAAAACCAAGTGACTAAGAAGAAGAAGAAAGGGATGGAGAAGAAGAAGAAGAAGTCAGCTAAGCAGGGGGGCAACCATGAATCATCTAGTGAAAATCTGCAAACAAAAATTTCCAAGCACAAATCTCCATGCATAATTTGCAAGGTATACCACCTTCATCGAGATTTTCCTTGCATTCCATGGATTTTGAAAGAATGGTCTCCCCGTTTTCACCATATAGTGTCATCATCCTCTAGCAACCATGTTGACAACACACCATCAACTAGTGAAAATAAAGTCAATGGATAAAAAGGAAAGGTCAGATTTCCATGTAGGTTATGTGAGGGTGATCATGTTCTTCACTGTTGTTATTTTATGGATGAAGCCAAAAGTGTCTTGGATAACCGTCCTGCTTCACTGTAGCGACTCCACCTTGGATACAAGAAACTCTTACCAAGTCCATCGCTAGTTGAAAACCCGACTAATGTAAGTCAATCATCAGTCGAAGTGCCTATCGTTGAAAGTAAACCTTCTGAGTCCATACTGGACCAAAGTCAATAGGTCAAGATGGCAATCGACCAAGTCTTGCCTTCATAAGGCCCACCTTCAGACGATACAATTTCCAAAGAGAATGAGAACAATACTATCGAAATTATTTTTGTTAACACAGAGTCTGATGAACCTAGGGACAATCCACCTATTCATTTACAACAGGAAGAAAATCCCCCAGTTCAAGGGGTTTATTCAACCATTTATCGGGTAGCCCCTCTTAATAGTCTAGTCGTTTCCTTCAATTGCAATCTACTAGCGAGACCATGCCTTCCATCTAATGTACCATTCCAGATTATAGTACAAGTTTGCAAAATGATCGTGTTTGGCACTATCATAGATGAAGGGGCTCTAGTGAGTATCCCTTGCTTAACTTCCTAGAAAGTGCTTGGTTTGTCATCGCTTCTTCCTGAGACACAAAATTTGTCAGGCTTTAACAAAGGAACTAGTCGACCATTAGGGATCCTTCTGAAGTTGCCAATAACTTTGAAAAGGAAAACCATTAACTTGAACGTGATGGTAGTAGAAGGGCCATTAGATTACAATCTACTCCTTGGGTGTGATTATGTTTATAGCATGGAAGCTATTGTTTCCACACTCTTTCAAGTAATGTGTTTCCCGCATGAAGGCAGAATGGCACAACTTATCGACCAGCTTTCATTTCTAGGTTCAAACACAACTACAAGTCAAACATCATCCTTGAATGGTCTCTTTGCGTCAAAAATGTCTCTTCAACCTTCAATTCATCCACCTAATTACTGCGAGTAGTCTGGTGAATGTAACGAAGCTTAGGGGGCATGCACCCTGGTCTCCTTCGTTAGGCAAACCTAGTTGAAAAGATAGATTTCCTTGTAGGTTATATGATTGGGCTGAAACACCATTTCCTTGTAAGTTATGGGATCGGCCTGAAACAATTATTTCCTCGTAAATTATGTGATTGGAAGCTCATACCATTCACCTTTGTCTATTTCGATGGGCAAAGCGAAGGAAGTGTTTTTTGTCTAACCACTGATAGAAACAATGCTGCCTAACCGCATGGACTTCCATACGGTGAACTAGAAACTCTCCTTTTCTCAATACTTGGGGGCATGCAACCCTTTTTATGCAAGTGAAAAGAGACCAATTTATTTTCTAGCTTTTTAGTGTTTTTAGCTTTCTAGCTTCAACTTCTTAGGTTAGGTGATTGGTCTAACCACCATTCACCTTTATGTACAGCACGTAGGCAAAGCAAAGGGAGTGTTTTGACAAAAGACAAAACTACCCTACCTAAACTCAATATTCCTTAGCTTTTAGTGTAGTTAACTCTGTATTTTAGTCATTTCTAGCCTACATAAAAAGGGAATGAGCACATGTTATCATAGAATTCAAGCTCAATAAAAAACAAACCTACCAATGAGAGGCATCTTTAAACGATTGGTATGAGCAATGTTTCCACAAGGTTCAAGCTCATTAAAAAATTAAACTGCCTGTAGTAAACGACCTCTGTGATTTCCATGCTATCAACCTTTCAAGGCTTGGTTGTGTTCTTATCGTCACCTCCATCCTTTTGGCTCATCATACACTTGCACTTGATTGTTTACCCTTTTGAGGAACAGTTCTGATGAGTGATTCTGTTAGCCACCCTCTTCACACTGTCATGTTTTGAGATGTCCCAAACTTACCTGGAACTAGCTGCTACCTAAAAGCATCACTCATTCCTCAAAAACGAGTTTCTTTTAAGCTCTTTTTAGACTCGTTAAATATAATAATATTTTTGAGCTAATGGCCTTTCCAACTTGTTAAAGTAAAGGGAAGTGCCATCCCTCCTCTACATTTTAATATTTTTGGACTTGAGGGATCATCCCACAAAAGGATTGAGTGCTTGTATTTTTCGGCTCGCTAAAGTGATCAAAGAGTCATCCCTTTCGTATTATTTTATACTTTTGCAGACTTAAGGGATTATGCTACAAAAAAGGACTGTTGGAGTTTCCTTTTTGTCCCTTTTCAAACTCTCTAAACATGAAAGGGACTGAGTTATCCATGTCATTAAACTCGCTAAAACAATGAAAAACTTGTCCACCTGGACAAGAACAAGTTTCACTGTCGCTGGGCTCGCCAAAACATAGTGATAGGTTTGCCTTAAGGGCAATTTATAGAACAAGCATATGTTATCCTCCTCAAGCTTGACAAAAATAAAGAGGTATTGATCAGCAATGACTGGGGAAAAGGGAAGAAAACTTGAAGAAATTTTTTGGTAGCAGGTTGCTCTTGAACATGACACTTTCACTCCATGACCATGATTGAGTCGGGTTGGGATATTCCGTTCACCGGTCATATCACCATTGGCCCTCCACACCATCCATCTTTTGGGTTTAACGCTACCAATCCATCTCAATGTTGCCGACATGTTCAAGAGAAGTCATTCAGAGAATTCACCACCCAGCTGATGCCTCATCCACTGCAATACCTTCACACTCCATTTTTCATGACTGCCATTCCTAAACTTTGTATCATCAAATCGTTTTCACCTCTAGAAAATCATTTGCTTTGTTTCGCGTCGTACATGTGGGATGCATTAAGGCACTCCTACGACGAGTCACTTCTTTTTTACATTAGCTCATTATCCAAGAAGTTGACTTAGGAATAACCCTTCCAGTACTTTGAAGCTTGCATGCCTCAATGGCAAGTTTCTCACTTTCGGTGACAGGTTTACATCAATGGCCTTTGACTGAAAGATTTTTTGTGGTGTTCGATGTCAGATCACATATTCACACCATGTGAATTGTACTGTAGTACCTTGAGGGTCATTATCATTATCGGTGATCCCTCTCGTGCCTGTTAATAGCTCACATCATTGGTTGGTAATCAAGTGATGTCTTTCCATGTTCAACTTTAGGACATCTTTTCACATGGATCGACCTGTACATTGGGAAAAGATTGAATGGGTTTGAAGAACTTGGATCTACTTTCATCCATCCGGGTTGCGATATATCCAAGAATATAAAGACATAAAATGTACACTAAAGCTACACAGATGATCATCGAAGCTAAGGGATGATGACTCTACATAGAAAGAATCACTAGTCTGCAACAACAGATGATTATCTGTCCTATGTACATGAAAATTAATTTATAAATCTTTGCATGGGAATGCCTGTCTCAGTTAGCTCATGAAAGTAAAATGATGAAGATGTATTCTATTGTATTTTATACAGGTCACCTTCTAGTTCAAATACCTCGTATCCTCATGATAAATCATTTCACCCAACATCATAAGATTTACAACCTCATGCTTTAGGGGGCAACTGTTATAGATGTTAAACACACATGGACAGCAAGAGAAATATGAAAGATAAATCATGAGAGTGTAATTTTTATTAACAAGAGATATACATTTATAGTACATTATGTGACCGTTGGGTTCCACATCCCCAGGTCTCTTGGACTCCTTTTGTCCATTAAGCTTCCACACTAACCCATTGAGGATTAGGTGTCCAAGATTGCCCCCCTTAATCCGAAGGGTTATGTATGAGTCCAAGAAGAGAGTTGTAATACAAAATGTGAAAAAAATGCATGGTAGCACTAGGCTGAATGTGCTCTCTGAAATGTTGGTATAAAGGGTGGTGGTTTAAGGATGGCCACCAATATTGGAACGCTTAGTGTAGTTTTCGGAACTCTTCCAAAACTACCAAGAAGCTGAAGTCTTCTGCTAGAGGAAGTGCTCCTATTGTTTTGAAGAGGGAAACCTTCAACCATGAAAGGGAGGTCTCACCCCGTATAAAAGGGAGAACTTCAACCTGAAAGGGAAGTCTCAACCTGTGATGGTTTAAGGATGAACAATAACTCTAGAATGCTTAATGCAATTCCTGGAACTCTTCCAAAACTGGCAAGAAGCTGGAGTCTTCTGCTAGAGGAAGTGTTCTCAATTTTGTTCCTAGAATTCTTCCGAAACTAGCAAGAAGCTGAAGTCTTTTGCTAGAGGAAGTGTCCCAGATTGCCAACTGAAGGCATGCTCATGGGCATCTTTGTCTCTGGCTACAACTTTGAAACTGGTGTGGTAGGTCGTGGCTTAGGCTCGCTTGGTGTGACTTTGAAGCTTGTAGATGACCATCATTCCCCCCCTCTCAGATACAAGGGAGATGATGGAGAAAACTCAACTGCAAGACTATTCAATACTCTGGAACAAGTTTTGACATGTGTTTGGAATATCTTCTTGGCTGTTGATTCCCATTGCCAAGAAGCGATCCATCCAAGATGAATCTTTGTTCTTGCAGGACGTTTGTTTCTGAAGCATCTGTGTGAAGAATGATTGGTTTTATAACAGTGCTTACATGGATGAAGATCAAAACAGTGATCTTTCAAATGGCCAACTCGGTCACAGTGTTGGCATTTCATAATTTGTTGTTGTTGTTGTTGCTCTGGAAGAGGGGCAAAATATGGAACAGCTGGAGGTGAACTGTCATGAAGAGCAGGTGAACTGTCATGAATGAATCCATCACTCTGAAATTGAATGGGCTTTGAGTAGTCTGGAATATGAAAGGACAAGTCCTTGTCATATCCAAGACTAGTTTTGTGCTTGTTGTGGACAAGTTGTTCCCAAGGTCTGATGATGGGCTTGGGAAGTGCAGACCGAGTTTCTGCATCTGCATGTACAACTGCTGCTTTATTTGAATGAACTGTAACATTATTGACTTGCTGTTTATGGGACTCTGTTTCAATATTCTGAACAGAAACAGGTTCAGAATGATGACTCCATTGCTGTAGTTCTTCTTGCTGTAGCTTTGTCTCAAGCTACAAAAACTCAATATTCTCATGTGCATTTTGGAGACAAATTTTAATATTGGAAAGAGAGGTTTCGTTGATCTTAAACATCTCATCACCAGTGGAAAGTATTAAATTATTCAGTAATTTCAATACATCATCTATTCTATCCATTTCAGACCAATATAATCATAGAAGTGATGTTATCTTCAGCTACAAATTGGTCTATAAATTGATAAATAATTGCAACTATTAGATGAGTAGCAGGATACCAGACAACACAGTAACAATTTCAATGTAGCAAATGACTCGCTGCTTTAATGTACTTGAATACAATTTAGATGCAGATCACCCTTGACACCTTGAGATTTTAGAGCACAATTAAATCTAGCGTAATTTCTCCTCAAAGATCTTAGCCATTGACGGTCAGATGAAGCCAAGAATAAACAATTTTCTGTTTGCTATGTTCAACCCTTTTTCGTTGGTGTAAACACTAGCAAGAAACCCAACCTCTTCACTGTTGTAGCAGCTCCCACACACTGATGCTTTGTGTGACTCGGCCTTCCTAATGGAAGAAATATATATCTGGAAAAATATGCTAAGCGCTTGAGAACGCAGACTTAACTTCCACACTTATTGAAGTTTATGTTCAATGATTTAAACACTGTGTATATAATGCAAACTATTCCACCACTTCAAATGAACCATAGGTATCACAACATAGGTCACGAATTTTCGATTCATTTCAGCGCCGAGAGCAAAGTATGGAAACACAGGTCACAATTTTTTATTTTTTATTTTTTTATGAAGGAAGCTCAGCAACAAATATATATTAAATAATGAAATCCGATAGTAACAACCTTAACAAAAATTGAATTTCCATGATGGGTTTTTATCCCCAATATTCAATACTCCGAAATTGTCAAGACTAAAACAAGGAACACTAAAATCCGGTGAACATAATTGATGTACTTCTGTAAAAGTCTAATAAGCTTCTACAACAACAATCAGTAGCTCTTGCAATAGCCCACATAAGAAATGACTCCATAATTGTTGTTCACAATGATGAGAAAAATCTTAAGCCACGAGAGTGTTGGCAGTGGCAGATTCATATTTCCACGTAGAAAAAAAAAACTGCATATGCGTTCCTAATACCAACCTCTATCCGTCCTCATGCTACCAATATCAACACCAAACACCGGTTGATCATCATGACACCTTGGGAACGACAACCCTTAATCGACACACTTCTGTTCAGCATTCATAGACATAATCTCTCGTATATAATCCAATGAATCGTGGCAATTGTGTTCGTCTTGATAATTAAAAAACTTGTTGAAGTTACCTTGTCGGAGTCTCCGCTTTAAAAGTAATCCTAAAAACAAAACCAGAGACTCTACTCGAAAGAATAATTTCTCCAAAAGCCTACATATCACATTCAACAGTGAATAAAAGGAAACTCGGCTTGGAATTCACAGTGAACTCGTGCCCCTCCCTGCAAATGATGGGAGATTCGACTCACTAAGCTTTTAAATTTCATTCTGCCCTGGAATACATATTCAGAAAATATACAGTGCCAAGAGAGATTACAACAATAATAATCAACCTTCCATAGCAGAGAAGACTCTACAGTAAGCATTTCAATACCCATCTCGTGTTAGGGAATAGACAACCCTCAAATTGAATGAAAACTCAGCCCTTTTTCAAGTCTGCTACAACTCATTGAACACTGCCTTGAACTGATAAACAATGTCCCCTCTGGGTGTGCTTCAGGGACTCACTCTATGCCAAAAAATACGCTGCCTCTCAGCCTATAACTTCACCAGCTATGTGAATAATTACAAGATCCCACAGCCTGCATCCAGAGTGAACTTTCGATATATGGCAATAGACTTTTACTCGAATTCCTGACTGCAATTAATTCCTGGATTTACCATAAGAGGTCTAATATTTTATTGCCTCTGTTCACCAAAAACGTGCAATTCATAATTATAGTGCACTGTTAACATGTTTTTGACAAATAAATGCCTTGACAAATAGCTCCTTTGCAATCATCACTTTCCAGTAGAATTTACAGACCAAAAATTCATTAACACACGGTCGATGATATCCATAGAATACATGTAACACTTCCTCTAGTCACATTCTCCAAACCGCTTTCTGAAAATAAGATCAAACCTTCAATCCGCCTCTTCTAGGCCCATGTGTATTATGTTTAAAGATCCAATCCTTTTATTCATTCAATAGAGTACATTCATTTTGTGATAAACACCAATGTCCATTATCAAATAACAAAATACTGTGTAAGAGCGTGGGCAAAACACTATAACTCAATCAACCCTAATTGAACATATCCATCCACAGGTTTACCGGATGATACCAGGGGGGGAAATAAGCTGCCTTTAGCCATACATATCACATTCAATAATACGCATTGAAACGCATTCAACAGGAGCGGATTCTGGGCGTTCATCAAAACGGCTCATCATTCAACAATGTTAATATCATGTCAGCGTTTCAAATACCATTTCAATGCAGATTCATCATACACCACTCAACATTGTCAGCCATGAACCAACGCTATTCATGAAAAAATTTAACGTACAACACTTCTGAGAATGGACAGATGTGTTATGAGGCAGTGCTAGAATAAGGCAGAGGCAGATTATTTCAAATCTGAGCACAGAATAATCAATGGAGGCGCAGGTGCAAAAACACCCTTTTTGAAACGTTTATGACAGTCATAGAACTAAACAGTCAGATAGAGGAGCAGCAAATTTTATGGACAACAGACACCAGTAGCAGTATAATCAGGTTGCAGCTAAAATTGAGCTGAAGAAATATTCATGAGAAAATATTCATGAAATGATCTGCACATACACTTAAGGGCCATAAAACAAATGGCTCAAAAATAATTATGCAGGGCAGGAATACGCTTGCTCTGATACCATGTTAAACACACATGGGGAGCGAGAGAAATATGAAAGATAAATCATGCAGTACAATTTTTATTAACAAGAGATATAAATTTATAGTACATGTGGTGACCATTGGGTTTCACATCCCAAGGTCTCTTGGACTACTTAGTCTATTCAGCTTCCACACTAACCCATTTAGGATTAGGTCTCCAACAAATATTCACCTCCATTATATGATCTGAGACACTTCAACCTTTTTCCTGTCTCATTTTCAACTAAAGCTTTCCATTTCTTGAAAGTATCAAATACATCAAATTTATTTCGAATAAAATAAATCTAGGTTTTTCTGGTTTCATCATCAATAAATGTAACATAATAACAAGAGCCACCAAGAGATGATACCTAAGCAGGTCCCCATACATCTGTATGCACAAGCTCTAATTTTTCGTTGCTCTTTCTTTCCCAACTCTAAGGAATCTGACTCTCTTCTGTTTTCCATAAACACAATTCTTACAGAATTTTAAATCAACATGCTTCAAACCTGGCAACAAATTTCTTGAGTGAAGAATCTACATCCCCTTCTCACTCATGTGCCCGAGCCTATGATGCCACAATTCCGTATCTTCTCCTATAGAGGTTAAAGCATTAACATAATCAGAAATACTATTACATAAATACAATGTACCAACCTTTCCTCCTTTCACTATTACAAGGGATCCTTTAGTGACCCTCCAGGTTTTATCTGTGAAAGTAGTTATGAAACCTTCACCTCCCAACTTCCCTGTTGAAATCATATTTTTCTTCAGATTTGGAACATGCCTTACCTCCTTCAATAACCGTTGATTTCCATTTTTCTGTTTTATGAAAATTGTACCCATTTCAATGATTTTATAGGGTTTATCATCACCCAATCGAACCTGTCCAAAATCTCCTTGAACATAATCATAAAAATGTTTCCTATCAGGTGTGGCATGGAATGAGGCCCCTAAATCTACCACCCAAGCAACAATAATATTTTCTAATGAAAGAATCAAAGCATCTTGCAACACATCACCTGTTACATTCACTTCATGCTTAGTTTCTTGCTGTGTGTCTCCTTCTTTTCCCTTCCGAGACTTGCAGTCTTTCTTCAGGTGTCATTTCTTCTCACATTTCCAGCACACTATCCCCGATCTGGACTTGGATCTGCCTTTTCTTGACTTACTGTGGTATTCCGGGCTCTTTCCTCTTTCCATTTTTCTTCCCCTATTCTCTGCAGTCAAAGCATTACATGATGTCTCTCCAGAGCTTTTCCGATGCATTTCCTCGCTAAGGATTGCACCGACAACATCATCAAACTTTAAAGTGCTAGATCCAGAGACAAAGTTAATAATGGCCATAACTAAACCATTCCGAATTTCTGGCAATGAGCACAGAAATAACATAGCCCTAACTTCATCATCAAAAGTTACCCCTGCAGAACTTAACTGACTTGTAACTGTATTAAAATCATTTAAATGATCTACAGCGGATTCACCTTCTAACATCTTCATATTAAATAAACGCTTCGTAATAAATACCTTATTTGAGGCCAAGGGTTTTTCATATAGTTTGGCCAATGTCGACATTAAACCCTCTGTTGTCGTTCCTTTGAAATATTAAACACTACCGACACCGCTAGGCACAACCGTATTGTTCCAAGTGCCTTTTTGTCGAGAATATTCCATTCTGTGTCTGTCATACTCGTTGGATTCTTTGAATTTCCACTCAATGGTAGGTGAAAATCTCTCTGATACATATAATATTCCATCTGCATCTTCCACAGTTGGTAGTTTTGGTCGTTGAATTTTTCGACCCTAAACCTACCATCTTCCACCATTACTCCCACTCAAACCAGGAACCCTTCTCTCTTGCGAGTTTATTAGCCAAATAAACCCGGATTTAATACCAGTTGTTAGAAAATTATATATTATAGAGCAATGGAACACATAAAATATTGCAGAAATATAAACACAGAAAATGCATAAAAAAAGAGACATAGATATACGTGATTCACCCAGTTTGGGCTATATCCACGGAGAAACAACCAGTCCTTCTTTTTATATTATCCAGCAAACTAAAGAGATACAACCTACAACAGATCCACTGTAACTCCCTCTTTGCTCTCAATATCCTCTCTCTTCCTCACTCAGAATACACATATACGTAGACGCAATACAATTCCCTCATATATAGTGAGGGGTTGCCTTCTAGGGCAAAAAGACCTAAATTAGACATAACTTCTACCGTCAGATCATCCGCCTAATGAACGACCCAGATTGACTTGAAATTACTATACTTTTACAAGGCAATTTTACATCTGTTTTTAGCTTCAGGGGCACTGCCCCCGAGCCCCCGCCGGGGGATCGCTAGCCCCCGGAACCCCCCATCTGGGGGGGATTATGCCCCCCGGACCCCCGCTGGGGGGACAAGTCCCCCCTGCACCCCCCCCGCATGGAGGGGTGTACAATCTTCTTGGGGTATACATCTGGCTGAAAACCTTTGAATATAGAAGATAATCAGGCTCCACACCCGACACTAGCAATGCGTGCTTCTAATATCTATCTTCTAATGGTTAAATTATTTCTGAAGGAAACCACTCTGATACCAATTATTGATTATACTTATATTGATAGGGGGTGTGAATCAATATAAGATAATTTTTACTTATTTAAACATCCATGAGCCGTAAGAAAACATTCACATATGAGATCTACTAGTTGCAGAAAATGGAGTATAAGTTTTATGTGGAAACCCTTTCAGGAGAAAACCATGAGAAAACCTTTTATAATTATTTATAGACACAAACCTATTGGAGATACCAATCCCCACTCATACAAAACCTAATAGACACCAACCTACTCTTCCATATCTTCGTAGGAACCAATGCCCACAACACCAACTTAAAAAGAGACATTAGTTTCTTTGTTTGTAGGGCACCAACCTTCATATAGATTCTTCAAAAATCATCTTCTCACAAGAACTCCATAATTTTTTCTTAGTTCTTTAGGTTTTCTCATTGATGTTCCAAGTGAAGTTATGATAAATCTCTTGAGGATTTTATGACCATTCACAAACCCTAGCTTTCAAAAGGTATATCGCTGAAATTATAGTGAAATAGAATATGGAATTTTTATTAGACATACCTTGAACGATTTTCTTAATATGCTCAAAATTTTGTGGTCAAATTCTTCGCTGAAAGTGTTATAGAAAAGGTTATAAGTTCACTCATTTAAAATTTATTTTAGGACCATTTACAAACCCTAACTTCCATAGGGTATATATTTGAAATTATAATGAACTAGAATATTAATTTTTTATCATATATAAATGACGATGTCTTCTTATTCTACTCCAAATTTCATGGTTTGAAATGTCCCATAAAATAAATTATAGTGAAAATTTAGAGATTAATCTGTTGAAATAGATATTGTGACTAATGACAAACTCCAACTTTCAATATTTATATCTTTGAAAGTATAGAAAACCAAAATCTAAAATTTTAACCAGATGTCATCTTGATTTCTTCTCAATATGCTCAAAATTTCACCCTATAAATCATCCAACAAAATAAAAAGTTATAGAAAATAAGCTAAGATGACTCGTTCACCCTACAAATTACATTTTCACACCACCCACACTTTCTTTCCAATACTTTCTCCTTTTATACATTATAATAACCCTTTTGAAAAGACATGTTAATTTAAATACACATGTAAATTCATTATTTAGTTAATAATATTCTCTATCTCTTCAAGTTTCTATGACAAATTTGATTTTTCATCATGATCCTCCTCTTCATATTTCTACAACTTCTCCTATTGTTTCAAAAAAAAAAAAATCTTGTGCTTCTTTGTTTCGCTTAAGGCACAAATGATTTCTTTTTCAAGTTCCACCTCCTCATCTATTTCAACATCTTCCTATTCTTATGAATCCATCATTTCTTTGCATTTGTCTTCATTTTCCAATACATCAATAATTGTTTTAATTTCCACAAAGATATTTTCTTCCCTATCACTATCGAAATTGTTGTCGTTACTCTGTTAAGAAAAATCATTAAGGCCATTTGAGCATATACTCTTTTTTTACTTATAAGAGTTCTTATTTTTATACTTTCCCTATTTTTGGTTCTTTTTTTGTTAATTATGCTTTCTTACATTCTTTGCGGTATGGTATTCTTCATCATTACTACTTTCATTCTTTGCATATGGATAATTAGCCACAAAATGTCCTATTTTCCTACATTTAAAGCATTTAAGGGCAAGTTACCCTTGTATTTACTAGATCCATTTTTTGAGTTTTCTCACTCATGATATTTCCTCTATATCTGATTCATTGTTGGAGATATGACTTGATTCATGCTTTTTGTTCTTCATCATCTTTAAAGCTTTGAAGACTACTCCTTTCTTTGTTGGATTCTCTTTCTCAGTGCTCATTTCGTATGTTGTGAGAATCCCATTGAATTTATCCATTATCAAGTTATCAAGATCCTTCATTTCTTTAATAACAAAAACTTTGGAATCAAATATCAAAGGAAGTGACTTCAACACCTTTTGAACAACCATTGGTTCTTCAACCTTTTCACCAAGCCATCTGATGGTGTTCACAATCTCGTCTACATGAAGGAGATAAGCTACAACATTTTCTTCATATTTCATTTTAAAACTCTTGAATTTATTTCTATGGGTTTGTAGGTTTACTTTCTTAACCTTGTCATCACCTTAATAGGTATTTGAATTTTTCCTAGCTTTTTCATGCCAATTCACAATGCATCACCTTGAAAAAATATGATTCCAGTAGACCACACAAGATAACATTCATGGCTTTTGCATTATGTTCACTAGCCTTCCTTCCATACTGCTCCATTGGTGGAGTTGTTGGAGCTTGATAACTAGTCACAATAGATTACCAAATGTCAAAGCCAAGATCAATTAGATAAGTCTACATCCTTATACTATAGAAAACACAGTTTGTTTTGTCGAACAATGGTGTTTTTATTGTGGAGTAACCTTCTTGACTATGGAGTATAAGTTTTATGTGGAAACCCTTTTGGGAGAAAACCATAAAAATTCTTTTTATAATTCTTTCTAGACACTAACCTATTGGAGAGACCTATCCCCAGTCCTAAAAAAAACCTAGTAGACACCAACCTACTCTTCCATAATCTTCGTAGACACGAATCCCCCCAACACCAAATTAGTAAGATACACTAACTTCTTTGCTTTTGGGGCACCAACCTTCATATAGCTTCTTCGAAAATCATCTCCTCATAAGAACTCCATAATTTTTTCTTGTTGGTTTGTCATGTTTTCTCATTGATGTTCCAATTGAAGTTATGGTAATTTTCCCAAAACTGTTGATTTTTGGCCTCTTCCTAAGAGCAAACTTGTATAATGTGAAACAAGTCCAATTATTATATATCATTTCAAATTTTTTACCTAAGTCATTTCCACATATTTGCTCATATCTCTAAAAGTTCCATAAACTAAAGTGTCTCAGGGAAATAATTATAGCAAAAAATGCCATGATAACCCTTTTGAGATTGATTTTAGGACCATTCACGAACCCTAGCTTTCAAAAAGTATATCTTCGAAATTATAGTGAACCAGAGTATGCAATGTTTACTAGGCATACCTTGAAATGTTTTTTGAATATGCTCAAAATTTCATGGTCACATTCTTCACTAAAAGTGAATTATAGTAAAGGTTATAAGTTCACTGGTGTAAAATTGATTTTAAAACCATTTACAAACTCTAACTTCCATAGGGTATATATTTGAAATTATAATAGAACTAGAATATTATTTTTTTTATCAGATATATCTTGTGATGTCTTTTCGTTCTACTCCAAATTTCATGGTTTGAAATGTCCCAGCAAATAAATTATAGTGAATATTTCAAAAGTACTCATTTGAAATAGATTTCGGGACCAATCACAAGCTCTAATTTTCACTACTTATATATCTAAAAGTATAGAAAACCAAAATAAATTTTTTTAACCAGATATTGTCTTCTCGAATTCTTCTCAATATGCTCAAAATTTCATCATTTGGATCATCCAACTAAAAAAAAGTTATAGAAAAATTGCCAAGATGATTCATTCACTACACAAATTACATTTTCACACCACAAATACTTTCTTCTTTTATACATTATCATAACCCTTCATGAAAAGACACGTTAATTCAAATATACATGTCAATTCATTAGTTAGATATTAATCACCCTTTTATTTCATTTTTCGAAATACCATGGGATTCCTAAACCATGGGTTTGAAACCACCATTTCACTTTTTATTTTGAATTCATTCACGAGCACCCAAATTTTACTATACTTGGCTATATATATATATCTTACAGAGTAGGAAAACCTATCATAACTCAGGTGTCAAACAAGAAGTGGGGACAACTATCATTGATTGCTATCCTCGAATGCAGACTGAATCATCACTATTATTCGAGGAAAACCATGCCACATGGAATGCTTTCATTCCAGAGAGATTCCTGTAGATCTCCAGTCATTAACCTATTTCCTTACATCTAAGGAAGAAATGAAGTAATCCATTTGACATCTATGGAAACAATTTTTTCAACAATGACTTTTCCTCAAAAATCAAGTAGAAGTAGAACATGTGTGATATTGATCGAAGCGTTGAAGTAAAACAAGCTAATGTGTACTAATTATTTACCAAATAAATACCATGGGGAAAATATCCCACATATTCCTTAAATTTTGGATGAATGGTAAACCAATCAGTAGCAGTAGAGGCAATTAGTAACCCCAAAAAACTTGGTGATAATGGATTTGAGAAGAGTGCCTTACCAATCAAGCTAATAGTTGAGGGTAATGAAACCATTTCTCCATGAAAATAAAACAATTTCATTCATTCATAGATTTATATTTTAGTGAAGATTATTGTGGTGGAACATTGGAAAATGTTTAAATTGTAAAACATTTATCCTCCTTTCATATCCATGGAAAAGTGATGTACTCTTTTATATAAAAAAATGTATTTTCAAAGGTAATGGTTCCTATTTTATCAAGGCACATAAGGGAAATGATTAAGGGAAGAAATTAACAACAAACATGCATAAGAAGAATACCTTGAAACTTGACAAGGAAGAGGACTTAGTCAAAGGATAAGAGTTATCCACTTCCACCTTCTTCCTATTTTAGTTTAATGGGCCCAAAATCCTAATAAACGGGGAGGTGTGATGGGAAACAAATAAAAGAGTCCATTATAGCCTTACCGGATAAGAGAATGGAGTTGACGTAGTGTGGGTAAGTTGGAAAAAGAGCTATGCTTATTGGTTCAAAGGAAGAGAATTCATGTAGTATATATATGTCCACGTGATATATTTTGAGCAATCAATATCTAAATTGTATTATAAAAAATAGTTATGAATTTGAGAGTGAATTAATGAAATTTAATGTAAAGTTGGATAGTGAATAAAATAGTCAATTGCTATTGTCTTTAGTAGCTATATTAAACAAAGCACTGAATTGTTTGATTTAGTCCATTATGATTAAGTGGGTCTTAAATAACAATGAACACATGTTAAGCCCTATATAAGTTCCATGTTAACCCATAAAACCACTTAATAAGCTTTAGATATTGTGCAGTTACATTTCTATTGTTATATTGTTAAGTAGGCTAGAAGCTCTCATGGTCCCATTTTATTATCATTGTACCCTTTGTCTCTCATATATATACTAAAGAGACCTAGTCTTATGATCATCAAATATTATCTTGTACATTGTATACATTGTAAAAAGAGGCTTCTCTCTCGAATAAGATTGTAATTATTGATTAGCGTTTTTAAGGCACAAGGTTGATAACATTTTGTATCAAAGCTCATGATCCTATAGTTTTGTTGCTTCAAACAAATCATCATGGTATTTTCAATATATACATATATACATATACATATATGTATTCTAAAAGGTTTCAAATGGTGAAACTTGAAGAATATTGAGGTGAAATCTTAGATAATATCTAATTCAATTTTTAGATATTTCTTCATTATATTTTTGGAGATATGATCCATGAAATTTAGGGTTCCTACATACTCTTGAAATCAGTCTAAAACAACTAAGTTCAAAATTTTTGCTATAACATTTTATTTTATTTTTTATTTGGGAGGTTTTAGATTGTGAAACTTGGATCACATTGAGAAAAATTATAAGAAAACATATGTTCAAATTTTAGATCTTGGCTCGCTATAATTTAATATTTATTCTTTAAGGAATTCTAGGTTCTTGAATTCCCCTTACATGAGTTTCAAACATGTCAGTTTGGAATTTTCACAATAAACTTTTGTTGGGAGGTTTTAGATAGTGAGGCTTAGATCATATTAAGGAGAAATATTACAAAACTTTTGGTTCAAATATCAGAATTTTGTTTGTTATTCTTTTGATTTATGCCCCGTGGAAGGTAGGGTTTACGAACAATCTTGAAATCATTATTTTAAACATGTCATCTTGGGGTTTTTGTTATATTTTTTTTTTTGGAATTTTTCAGACTGTGAAATCTTCAGGGATTTTAGGAGACAAAAAGTTATCTCATGTGCAAATTTTAAAGTTATATTTAAATAATTCAACAGATGGCATGCTATAAAAGTTTTTTTTTTGTGGGAAGAGGCCATAAATTATAAAGTTTTGGGAAAGTTACCATAACTTTCACTTGGAAGACCAAATTCTGGTCATATATGTTTAGTTGCAGAAAATACATATCATAGTAATATAGACAAAAATTTTAGATATAAAGGAACCCAAATCTCAAATATACATATAAAAAAATTAGTGATTCAGATATTCTCCAAAAAAAGGTACACAACTTGCAAATGAACTAACTGTTGATTAGAAGATCCCATTTTTTGTGAGTAAAAGTTGTGATAAAGAGGAGTACTATCATTATTTTCCAAAAATTCCTCAAAGGAAGTTGCTACACCAATTAAATCTAATGAAGGTTCATCCTTGACTCATGAAGAAAGTGAATACTTAGAATTTAGGTTGTCTCAATTAGAGAAAAAAAGTTAATGAAATGGATGATAATATGTTGAAAAAGGTGAATTTATTAGGTTCTCAAGAAAAACTCAAAAGAAAAATGGAAAATAAGATGAATTAAAATAAGGAGGAGATAAAAAAATTCATGAATTCCATGGAAAATCTTCTCTTGGAGAGGTTTCCTAAAAGGAATATCGAGATCCAAGGGAAAAATGAAAATATTCTAGTAAGAGATCTCCAGAAACGGATGTGGGGATCCAAGGAAATCATGAACATAAGGAGAAGCATGGCGTTGAGAATCAATCTCATACATGGAGTATATTATCACAATTGGAGATCACACTTATTGAGTTGCAAAACCATAATCCTAAATTTTCAATCCAAATATTCACATTATTAGGGCTTTAAGTCAACACTAAGGAACTATTACATTCTAAAGATCTATATGAGGAAATTTGATGGTAATGATCCCATAACATTGATATTTCAGATGGAGCAATACTTTGATTTATACCAAGTGGGATACTTCCAAAAGGTAAATATTGCATCCACATTTATAGAACAAGAATAACATGTTCTATATCAATGGATTTGTGAAAGGAAAAAGGATTATGTTATATATTTGTCCATTTTTACATAGGAATTGATAGCACATTATGGGGATATTATGAGCAATATATTATTCAATCAATTGATAAATATTCAACAAAAAGTTCTAGTTACAAAGCAAAATCAACAATTCCAAAAGTTGAGTCTTAGAGTAAAGAATATTTTAGAGGATCATTTTTTAGACCTATTTAGAGGTGTGCCTCTTTGAACCTAAATCTCTAGAGCATTCTGTTGCGGAGGTAAATCCCCTCTGCGGACAGAGGTGATCCCACTAACCCCACAGGGGTCTAGCAACAATCATTCACGCTGCATGCAAGTTCCTAACTATACAATTTAGAAGTCGATCAGGGAGACCAACCTGGGATCCAACGCTGTTTGCTGTGGGAGAAGTGTCGCTCCTGTCCTCTA
>APFE031112128.1:0-13847 GCA_000404065.3 Pinus taeda | reverse complement strand
TATGCATTGCATATTGTTAAGAGGAATGGTTGCATATTAAGGGTTGGAACTACACAATGTGCAATCTAGGAGGGTTGGATGAGGCTAAGTTTCTTAGTCGTGATGCTTTCAAAATTTAACTAAGTGTGAGATTGATGAAGTTGATGTAAATAGTGATAAGACTCAACTATGATCACACACTTAGAATACTTGAAGACACAACAACATAGATCATCCAATACAAATGAAAAACATGCTTCGCTCAATGCAACAACTTTGTGAGGACTTATGACAAGTGCGACACTAAATATATACTTTGCAAGGACCATGAAAACACGTGTGCAACAATGCTTAAAACTTTGTTATTGAGTGTGATGGATGTTTACATTGTAATATCAACTCATTTACACAAATATAACCCCTTGCAACCACCAAAAACAAATTACAAACATTGTGTGACACTTAACATGTGAAAGACGACATTTTGTTTTTCTCACAAAAGGGACCAAAAAACTAAGAGAAAACAAATACAATGGATTACAATATTTGCAATAATAATGTGCAAGACTAAGTTAGGATCCAAAATTTGGTTTAGTGCAAAAGTTTGGAGGGTTTTGTAGCAGCAACAAGACTTGGTGACACATTGGTACAATTCCATCTTCTCTTTCTTATTTGAATCTTTTGTGCAGGGTCTCAATCCTTCATGGAGTATTAATTCACCATGCATATCGCTTTGGCCTACCCACTTACCCCGTGAACAAACATGGTCCTTTTTGTGCCTCCTTAGTTAAACAAAACATAAGATTCAACAATATCATAATATTTCGTATTGGAAAGGTAGTGTATTTCATGAGATTTAGATTTTTAGATTATAGTTTTTCATCTTCGATGGTTCTCCACTTCCAGGAGACCTGGACAATACCTCGAAGGAGTCACTACAAGAACACAAACATTTCTTTGCTACCAGCGAGCCTCGGTATTACTCCGACGGAAGTTGCTTTCTTCACCTTACTACCCAGGAAGTCTTTCTCTTCTTTTGCCTTTATTTATGTATTTAAAGAGGAATGTGCATAGGAACTTACTCATTTTATGGGCGAAAGAGGGATCCTGATTTATTGAGATAAGGAGATTTTTCCTTCAAAGAAGCATATAAAGACCACCAATTTAGGTTTGCTCATTTATATTTTTTCCCTTTTCCTCATCTACTAATTGGATAAGCATGAAAACATCGAAACATAAAGAACCAAGTGTGGCATAAGGTTCCCAGAACAGACACAAGTATCACGGTTTGAAAAAACATCTCTTTACAGATGGATCGTATTTTCTGTTAGAAATTCATCGATCAAAATATGTAACCAACACAAAGGAAGGCTGACTGTTATCCAAATATTATAGTGTCACAAGACTCTTTTCAATTTAGCAACATGGAAAGAAGTTAGAAAACACATTCACACACGACACTTATTTACATAACAAAACAAAACAGAAAACCAAACAATCAAGTAAGAAAAGAAACAATGTACATAGAGCAGGGCACATCCCCAAATCATAATTGAAAATAATGTTTTAATTCATGGCCATTAACAAAAAGAGAGTCAATATTCACGTCTAGTGATTGAAGAAGATATGTGTGTTAGCCAAGATTTTCGTGTATGGTGAACGGTCCAATCCATAGGGACTGGAACTTAGTGTGTTTACCTTTGTCCTTATGGGATTTGTCCCACTTTAATACTAGGTCACCCACACCAAATTAATTTTTCCTTGCAAACTTCTTGTTGAACCACCTCTTGATACAACTTTCATGAAGAGAAAAAAATTCTTTTGCTTTTTGTCTTTCTTCTTGCAGCTTGTTAAGGGTGTATATCCTATGTTGAACCAATAAGAATGACTTGCCCTGGGATTCTTGTGAAGGTTGAAGGGGTGTAAGATAGATGTTCGGGGGTAGGATGGCTTCCTTTCCATACACCAGGAAGTAAGGAGACGTATTCAAAGAAGGTTTTGATGTGACTTGGTCATCTCATAAGGCATTCACCAAAGCGGAGTGTCAGTTCCTATGTTTAGAGAAAATGGTCTTCTTGATAATGTGGATGAGGTTCTTGTTTGTAGACTCAACAAGACTATTTCCCTGTGGATAGTAATTAGTTGAATGTTTCAATACAATTCCATTTTCCAATGAAAAATCATATAATCTTAATGATGAAAAATATGTTGCATTGTAAAAAACAAGTGAAGTCAAAATGTCAAACCTAGAAATGATATTATGCTTAAGGGAGTTGATGACTTCATGATCATTCACCTATTTGAGAGGAATTTCCTCTATCCACTCTATGAATTAGTCTATGGTAGTGAGAGCGTAGCAGTTTTTCTTTTATGAGTGGGAAAAAATATCACCAAAAACATCTAGGCCCCCTTGTTGAAATAGTTCTTCGACTGCAATAGACTGCAATGGGACGGCTAAATTCTTTCCTTTGCTAACACACTTTTGATAGAATGGACACTTGCAGTCATAGGAATGATCATATTTGAATAATGTGGGCCAATAAAAATCGACCTGAATAATCTTGTGCATAGTTGTGTCACCCGCAAAGTCTCCCTCAGCTATTCCATCACAGAGATCATACAAATACTCTCTAAATCATGCGCCTCCAAGCATATGAGTATTACTTTGTTATGGTTATTTCTAAACAGCACCCCATGCACCAACTGATATGATAATGCTTTCAATTTGAGTTCCCTATTCTTTCATGTAGATAAGTGAGAGGGAAATGTGTCATGCTCAATATAATGGCACACATCATTGTACCAAGATTTTTCAATGGTAGTGGGGGAATCTTTCTCAACATTATAAATTTCAATTTCCTACTCCAATCTAGATGGATCTTCTTTTGCATATATTGCTTCTACTTCTAGATAACATAGGTTGTGGCCCTTAATCGTGTGAAGTGGCTTCAACTCTAATTCATACACCTACAAAAAAGTCATCTGGTTTTCTCTTCTCCCACCCAGCTCTTGTTGAACAAACAATTATCTGATTTTTGGGTGCGAAACAAAGATAATGCAATAATTTTTCAAGAGATAAGGTCGAAAGTGCTTCACCATCATATAGACTACATACACCTTCTTATCAATGGTGGAAGAGTTAAGTCTTGGTCCTTGTATACTGGCACTCATGAAAGATATTAGACACTCATTTTCTTTTTATCCTCCTTATGTGTAATCACAGTGGCAAGAGAAGTATCAGAATCGAAGGTATAGAGCATAAAGTCTTTGTTGAAATATGGGTTGTATAAAGTAGTGTTGGGAACGGGTCCCCTAGGAGTCAATTTTGGGGTTAAAAACCCAAGTGTTGGCGCAGAAGGCCTAAAGTTTATATAAAATAAATTTAAAGTCTCCGCATTTTGTGGTCGTGGAGTGCAAATATATATAAAGCCAAAGAGGGTTTTATGCCCTTAGTCTAGATAGGTTGTGTCAGTTTTGGATATCTAACCTTGGTCCACAGACCATGGGATTGTATAAAAAGGAGAGTCTTAGAGAGTCTAAGGCAGTTCAATAGTCATGATTCATTGAGGTAATAGGTTTGTGAGAGCTAAGAGCAAGAGTCTTAGCAAAGGAAGAGGCTCTATAGTTGAGTGTGTGGACCCATGCAGCTGTGTGCACAGGGTAGTTAAAGTCTATATTGGAAATCTGAATCATCAATAAAGGTAAGTGTTCTTAACTTACTGTGTACTTTCCATCTGTGTAAGCATTGTTTTACTACTATTATATATGTTGTGATTATACTATGTTTAATGTTGGGCTTGAGATATAATGCTAATTTGATGGGTGAAAATATATGTTTCCATCTGTTACATGAACGCAAGTAATAATATATGTTTTCACGATGATAATCGTAATTGCATGGTAAAGTTGACTATTACTTTAGATAATTTGGGAAATGAGACAATAACCTAGTTACAGAGGCCCACAAGTTCCTAAATCGTCATCTAGGGTTATGCAAAGCACAATCAGATACCTTCGTGAATGTTCTGAAAGATAGAAGAAGTACAAATGGTTTCATTGATGGGACCGAGATCTAAATAATGAGATGTGTGATGTTGTATCATTGGAATCCAACTAAGAAAGAGATAAAAAACTAGTTGGATAGAAAGATCTATGAATTCAAAACACAATAGAACAAGAATCTATGATTGAAGAAAGAATAATGGTTGGACAAATATCTCTACACATAAATACATGAAATATTCTTATGTTCCTTTCTTGTTGAGTTATACAAGTGGATCACAAAGTTGGCAGACGGCAAAGGAAGGTGGAGGCTTGACAATCGGATTGTTTGGACACTAGAGTTAGTAAGGATATTGGAAGCCTCTGAAGATAAGATCATGTGCGTTTTTGACCATTCACTCGACCACATCATAGGAGGATTTGTGACAGAGTTCATGGTCGATACTTCTGTCAGTTACAACAAAGAAGAGCACTTCTTCTTTAAAGGACCACGAGGTAAGCATTTGAAGTCAATAACTACTTGGATTAAGATGCTCTTATGTGAAAAGAGGGTCATGGAGTTACCTTGATGTTGAGAGCTACATGAATTTGAAGGTCTTTCAGGGACGGAGGAAGAAAATGCCTTGAGTTTAGCCCGCTGATCGAGCCTCCTTTGAGTGATGATGAAGGAGTAGTGTCGTCTTCTCCACTAAGCATTGTTCAGCGGATAAGCCAAGGGTTCCCAAAAATACCTACATTTCCCCTATCCTCATCTCATCCATCCACACTACCTCCATCCTCACCTCCACCACTCACCCCATCGCCCACACCACCCCCACCTCCACCACTGTTCAACATGGCGAACTCCGTAAAGCTACCTATATTCAAGGGCGTAGGAAATGAAGATCCAGACTAGTTTTTCTTCGTCATGAAGGTTGTATGGGAAGCTCAGGGTATCATGGATGACCAAATGAAGAAAGACACACTGGTTAGTGCTTTGCAAGACCGTTCACTAATGTGGTACATTAAGTACAATACTAATAACCCAACGTCTGCGTTGGTAGATATCTAAGTTGTGCTAAATAGAGAATTCAGTAGACCTAAGTCTCAAGCACAGTCAATTGTGAGATTTAAGGAGATCATGATGAAGCCTGGGAGATGCCCTGGGATTTGGATCAAATATTGAAGTGTACGATCCGTTAAGCCAACATGAACCTAGCTGATGGGCAGTGCCGCGAATGGTTTGTCGCCTCGCTCCTGCCCCACCTAAGGGTTGCACTATCACAACAGAAGATCGGGACCTAGGCAAAAGCCCTATAAATCACGATGAGACTGCATGAGACACCAATGCAAGATGCTAATCTGGGGGCTCAGCATATCTATGCACAGTTGCAAAACCTTTGCCTTGAAATGCAAAGTCTGAAGAAGGATAGAACAGCTTGGCCAGAGGTGCGCGAAGAAGTTTGGTGCCTAAAATGCACAGGTCAGGGGCATGACAAGGATCATTACCAGTCTTTGCAAACTATGTTGCACCAAGGGGACCAATGCCTCTATGGCCAAAGGCTGCGGCAGGGCCAAGTGGAGGGCCCACACTATGGCACGCTATATTTCAAGTGGTTGGAAAACATGCATTGACAATTACCATTTGTTGCAGAAATTTGTACAGACACCACAATAGATATTCTATAATATTTTTCAATCAATAGGTAATGATGAGTGCAATTGATGTAGTTACAAATTAATGATGGATAGGACATTTTCATATAGGGTGCAGGTTGAAACCCAGGAAACCCAGCCCCCGAACCAAGGCGTTGGGGGAACACAAGGTGAGTACCACGAGCACAGCCAAGGCCGAGGTGGAGGAGTGCCTGGTAGAGGCAGAGGGAAGCTTATTTGTTACAATTGTGGAGCACTAGGACACTAACAAGGGACTGTCCGAATCTGATGTGACTGTCCGCTACTGTACTCAGTTTGACCATGCAACTAAGGATTGCCCTATATTGTTGGCTATGATTTGAGAAAAGGGGGTGCAGCCTCCGCGGTCAATGCAGAACCTCCAAATGATGAGGGTTGAGCCTCGCGAGGAAGACCCTAATGTAAGCATTATGCTTACAAGTGGAACCACGACTGGGAAGGATAAAGGAAAGAAGCATGTAGAAGGCGAATGGGTCCTTAAAGCGCCAGAAAAGGAGACTGGGTTTGATTTGGAGTGTGCAAAAAAAACATTTATGGAAGCAAATAAAAGCTTTGCTAAGGCCTCTACCTCAGGAAGTTAGGAGAAACCAGTTGAATAAATGGACCCATCCATGATTACCACATTCTTGGAGACCTACATGAAACGGCTCCATGATAGTAAGGCTGTGAAGGGCGTGCAAGAACTAATCAATCAGTGCACTGGCAAGGATAGTTCTACTAGTGAACCACGTGTAGTCAGAAATCTTGGCAAGCATAAGGCAAGGACTGGGCGTGAGATGAGACTCACCGTGCAGATAGGGGAATAAGAAATGGACCAAGTTATCTTGGATTTGGGGTCCAATGCGAATGTTTTTCCAAAGAAAACATGGGAAAGAATGGGGAGATCTGCACTCTAGTGGTCTCTAATCTAGTTAAGGATGGCGAATCAACAAAAAATTATCCAGATGGGGAGGCTGCAAGGGTGGCAGTTGATATCGAAGGCGCAAGCACACTAGCGGGTTTTGAGGTAATAGAGATTTTGGATGATATCAATCCCTACCCTCCGCTCCTTGGAATCTATTGGGCCACTAATATGAATGGGGTAATCAACCTAAAGAAGAAAAAGATGATATTTGAAAAGAAGTCACTCCGCGTAGTGGTGCCACTGGATCCTGCCAAAGGACCACACTATACAAAACCTGTCTATGATTATGAAAGTGATGACAGTTTGGACCAAATTTACAAGATAACGACGCGAGACTAGGATTGGGTAAATCCAATAACAAACAGATGTATTGCATGGGACCGCAAGAGCTCCTACACATCAGATTCAGATGAAAAAATAGAGCACTCACAGAACCAGTTGCATGAATTATCTACGCTGCATTGTAATATGATGACCAAGTCATTGCACTGCGTGTCATCACAAGTAAGGAGTATTCCTCACTGTGATGGGATAATTGATGTTGATCACTTTTTGGATGCGTTTGAGAGAGAAGTGCCAGAGAAGCATTGCTTCCAAGCCTTGGACTAGGTACTACACGCTATGCACGCAAGACGGTGGGGTACGCACAAGGATAATTTCAGTGATTGGCGCAACTATAGGCGAATGCTGAGAATAAGTTTTGGACAGCTGAAAGTGTAAATGATTTACAAGTATGACAAAATGGATGATCCATGTGATCACCTGGCCAAATGGACTAAGGCTAATAGAGTGGAGCCCTAGCCTAAATGGGTGCATCTCTTTTGTCATACCCTAGATGTCATGCCAATGAATTGGTACCTCAAAATAGAGCTCTGCCATGGAACTGAAGAATGGGACATCTTGTGCCAGGGTTTTATAATGACGTTCATCTTTGAGGATCGGTTTGACTGTATTGACTCGATGCTGCAGGAGAGTAAAGCAGCGATATCTAAGATACCACCAGATCCTTTGGCCCTAATTCAACCTGATTGGACTGCCCAACTGAACCACGTGTCGAAATGTTATAACATACTTCTAAAGAAAAAGACGAGGATCCCAGAAAGATTAATATTCTAGAAACCGAGGGTCACCGCAAGGTTGAAGGTCCATATATAGAGGATCCAGACATAGCCATGCCACTAAAAACTAGGCAGGTCAACATTGGCACAAAGGCAGAGCTGAAATTCAAGATTAGGGACTATTGGGACGATGCGACAGTAGACAAGGTTGATGAGATCCTTTGCGAATATCAAGATTTGTTCCCCACGAAGTTTTTTGATCTGAAGAGAATCATAGGAGACTTGGGTGTCATGAAGATCGCCCCTAAACCAGACGTGAAACCTGTAAAACAAATAACTTACCTCCTTAATTCAAAGTATAAGGAAAGGGTCTGCGTTGAGTTAGATAAGGAAAGAAACATAGATAAGAAATAGGGATATGTGTGGATATCTGGAAACTGAATGACACTTGTGTACATGATCCTTTCCCGAACCCTTTCACTAATGAGGTCCTGGATAATGTAGTTTACCAAGAAGCATACTCTTTCACTGATGGGTTCTCTGGGTACCATCATATCAAAATCGCACCCAAGGATAGAAGCAAGATGACCTTCGTGACTGAATGGGGATGATTTTAATACACCGTAATTCCTTTTGGGCTGAAGAATGCGCCAACAATATTTTCGCGCATATTCATTGTGGAATTCAAAGACTTCATTCATAAATTTCTAGAGGTGTATTTTGATGATTGAACAGTGTTTGGATTGGCCAAGCACCATGTGGCAAGTTTGCACTTGATTCTAGATACATGTTTTAGATACCAGATAACGCTCAATCTGAAGAAGTGTTTGTTTTGTGTCCCTTTTGGGATCATGGTGGGTCATGTGGTATGCATACAAGGATTGATGATAGGCCTCACGAAGATCGCGGTGATAATCAAATTGGAGGCACTAAGGAATGTGAAATGGCTACATGCAACTCTATGGCATACCAGATACTATAGGAGGTTAATCAAGAGCTATGCCTAGATCACTGCGCCTATGGAGAAATTGTTGAAAAAAGATGTTACGTTCAGTTGGAATGATGAATTTCAAAAGAGCTTGGATGTGCTAAAAGAGAAATGGTCACCGCACCGATCTTAGTCTTCTTGAACTGGAAGAAGGAGTTTCATGTACATGTAGACACGTCATGTATTGCGCTTGGAACAGTACCGACACAGGCTGGAGAGGGAGAATTGGACCATCCTATAGAATTCACAAGTAAGGAGTTGTCCAAGGCTGAGAAGAACTATTCCACCATAGAGCGCAAAGGACTAGCCATGGTGTATGTGCTCCAAACATTTAGGCACTATGTGTTGGGCGGACACTTTAAGTTGTATACGAATCATTCCGCATTGAATTACCTGGTCAACAAGCCTGTGTTGCGGGGGGAGGGAATATGTTGGTGGATGCTATTGTTCCAAAAGTATAACTTTGAAGTTATTGTGAAGCCAGGATGACTAAACATGGCACCTGATCATCTGTCGCGCATTGAAATGGGAGAGGAACCTACTAATTTGGAGGATGGGCTACCTAATGCACAACTCTTTGCAATGCACGTCGCAGATAGTCACTTTGAAGATATCATATACTTCCTAATTACAAGAACTGCTCGAGAAGGGTATACAAGACAGTAGAAGAAGTTAGTGGTGCACATAGAAGACTTCTCCATCATTGCAAGGCACTTGTACAAAATGGGGTGAGAAGAAATATTGTGACATTGTGTACCTGACTTTGAACAAAGTAGCATCTTTGTTGAGGCTCATGGAGGAGCTGCAGGAAGACATTACGCATGAAAATCAACTGCACAGAAGATTCTACGTGTTAGGTTGTGGTGGCCAACCCTTCATAAGTATTTGAAAGCATATTGTAGGGCATGTGAGACATGTCAAAGGACTGGTAGGCCATCGCAGAGGGATGAACTGCCTCTGATGCCACAGGTGATGTTACAACCATTCAAGAAATGGGTAATTGACTTTGTGGGTCCAATTTAGCCTCAAGGAAATAATACGGGTGTGTGGTACATCATCACCACGACATAGTACTTGACCCGGTGAGTGGAGGTGCAACCTTTGAAGGATTGTATAGGTGCGATAGTAGCAAAATTTATTTTTGAATATGTGTTGAAAATATTTGGCTGTCTAAAGATATTGATGAGCGATTGTGGTACGCACTTTCTTAACGAAACAATCAGCGCATTGACAGAAGAATTTTAGGTGTATCATAAGAGAATTACACCTTATCATCTGCAGGCTAATGGGATAGTAGAAGCATTCAATAAGGTATTGGAGAGAGCATTGACAAAGGTCTGCAATGGTCAGCGAAATGACTGGGTTGTGCACGTACTGCAATGCTATGGGCCTACAGAACGACTTGCAAGAAGCTGACTGAGAAATTCAAACTCATGTATGGCGTAGAAGTTGTGATTCCAATGGAATACATTGTACTTATTCTATGCACAGTGGTACTCATAGAAATGGAAAACTGCGAAGCCTTGGAATAGAGGCTCGTGCAAGTAGTCGAGCTTGAGGAGGACCGATTTATAGGTGGATTTCATCAACATGTTCAAAAGGAGTGTTAAAAGGCATGGCACAATTGGCACATCAAACTATGCACCTTAAAGGTAAATGATACGGTCTTGTTATACAACAATAAATTTGATAAATTTCTAGGGAAATTTAGGATGCACTAGCTAGGGCCATATGTCATCAATGAGATACCGATGGTGTATAAATTTAGCTGGTTAAATTGAATGGAAAACCCTTCCCAAGGAAGGGAAGGTGAATGGAAACTGATTGAATCCATACACTGGTGATCTAGCTAGGTGACTATATGAGGGAAGCACCATCTTAGCACTCCAAGCATCTGAAAGGAGGCGCGGGACTATAAACTACATTACCAGGTTTGGAGAGCTGTGTGAAGGGAGAACTGCGTGAAATGAGGGAATGTCATGTAGTCCACAACAAAGTGCAGAAAGTTGCGCTACTAGGGGAGAAACCACACAGAGTAGCCAAAACGTGCCCATTAAATTTATTGTTCATGATTTGACGATGAAAAAACGGCCAAATGGAGTAGGGGAGTAGCATTTAAGTTGGAATTTATGGGAAAGATCTTTGAAAATCTACTATTAATCTAGCATTAATGAACCAATTTTGGGGGGAACGATCAGATTTGAATTCAAAATGGTCTATAAATTACATATGGATGCCCAACAGAAAAAACTTTGCATATTGAGAAATTGTGAGTTGTGTTGTGTGTAAAATTTTCTTCAAATCAAGCTCTGATACCATGTAGAAAATTTGTGATAGGTTAACCCAATAATGCAATATAAATCAAAGCATAATACTATAACCTACTTTTAATATCAATTTGTGAAACCTTAAGGATCGAGCTAAACAATATAACCATAAGAAGAAGAATCAATGGCACAATACACATGAAAATACTTTTGGGGAAAGCCTCAGCTAAAAACCCCACACTATTGTATTATCGTACACGGTGGAAATACAGAGGAATTATACAAAGCCTTAGATCTCATAGCTATCCAGACCTCAGTACAATCCTCAAAGATGCTCATGGGAAATAATGGCTTCTCTCTAGACTTTGTCTCTTCCCTCCAAGCTCCTATTTCCTTGCACTATTCCTTGTGGATGATTTACTTATTACAAGTGGAAAACCTCCTTCAAAACTCTGCAATCCTCAAGAATAAATCCTTGACTGCATGCATGATTTTTCTCCATGAGAAAACACATGCAACTGATAGTGCATTGTCCTTGAACATTAATCTAAACTAGGTATTTCTCAGAATAGACATGCATGAGTTTCTGATGAGGGAATCTTCAGTTAACTAGAGTAGCACTAGTTGAGTGCATTAATGCATCAAATCATTGTTAACTCACTATTAGTTCCTCAAACAATTTGGAACTAGTTTTACTAGACTTAACTCAGTAAACTGAGTTAACTAATTACAACTAAAATATAACTCAATCTTATGTCCTTAATTTAATGGATAACTCTTGCATGACTTCAGAAAGACTTCTAACTTGAATTTCTCCAATCGATTAATTTAAAATATATTAATTAATTATTTCCAAGTAGTTGTTAAGACTAAGTTTGATTTTTAATTCACAATTTAATTTAGGGACGAATTAAATTGGAATATTCTTGTTGCCATATTTCAACACTCCCTCTCAACAATAAAGGGATTATCTTCCACCCCAATCCTGTCTTCATGGAACTTGAATTTACGCTTTGACAATGCCTTTGTCAAAATGTCAGCATCTTGCTCCTCTGTCGAAATATACTACAACAACATGATCCTCCTCACTACACAGTCTTTGAGATGATGATACTAGATTTCGATGTGCTTGGACCTATCATGAAATATTGGATTCTCAAAGAGTTTGATACAACTCTGATTATCACAATAGATCACAGTTGGATCCATCCTCTGATCAAACAAACCAACTATGATTTTCTACATCCAGATGGCCTCACATGTTGCCTGACTTGCATCCATGTATTCTACCTCTACTGAGCTGAGTGTAATCAACCTCTGTTTCCTATTGTACCAAGAAACTACCACTGACCCAAGGTTGAAAATCCCTCCTAATGTGCTCTTTTGATCTAACGAACTACCTGCCCAATCTGCATCAGTGAGTCCCTGTAGCTTCACTCCCTCTGTTTGTCTGTACCATAATCCATACTGAGATGTGCCTATGAGGTATCTCAATACATGCTTTTCCACCTTCCAAAACATCTTGTTAGTCTGAACCATCGCTTGACTCAACTGGTTCACCACATGGCAAAAATATGGTCGTGTGTTCACTAAGTACATCAATGAACTCACAAGCTGCCTATACATAGTAGCCTCTACCACTTCTCTTGAAGTAGCAACTTCCTTCCTCCAGTTACCTACTAGAGGAGTCTGCACGGGCTTTCACTTCTCCATGTGGAGTCCCCCGAGTATCTTGTTGGCATACTTTCCCTGAGCACAAACAATTTCCCATCCTTCTGCCACACTTCCATGCCAAGGAAGTAATGCATGAGACCCATGTCTTTCATATTGAATTATTTTGTAGGGTCCTCCTTGCAAGACAAAATCAACTGACCGTCACCAGTCAGTATGAGATTATCAACATAAAGTATGAGGATCAGCATCTTACCTTTCACCACGATGTGGTACAGGGTCACATCCACTTCACTCTTTGTGAAGCCCAACCTGGTGAAGTATTTGTCTATCTTGGTGTACCAAGCACGAGGTGCTTGCTTTAGCCTGTACAACACTCTCTTGATTCAGCACAGATGTGACTCATGATCGAAGGTCTCACACCCTTTCAGATACTCTATGTGCACCTCTTCCTCAATCTGGCCATTGAGGAATGCAGTCTTCACATCCATCTGATGGATCTTCCAACCCATCTGTGCTGATTGTGCCAACATAGATTTGATAGCTGAGTACCTTGAAACAAGAGAAAAAGTCTCATCATAGTCAATCCCCTCGACCTATGAAAAGCCATGGGCAACAAATCTTGCCTTATGCTTCTCCACACTACCATCGGCAACTTGCTTTACCTTGTAAAGCCAACGGGAACTCACAATTGACTTGTTCTCCGGTCTCAGAACCACATCCCAAATATTGTTATAAACTATGGAATCATACTCCTCCACCATAGCATCAACCCAAATCGGCTGTTGCACTACTTCCTCAAAGGAAGATGGATCGTTCTCAACACATTCCCCAACAAGGGATATGTATCCAGTGTACCTCTTAGGTGACCTCCTCTGTCTGTGCTAAGAAGATGGTTCTCCCACATTCTCTCTTGCATCCTCCAAAAATCTGTCAGCTTCACTTGTGCACTTTCATCCATCTCTGGAAGACTCTACTTGAGTGGATGTCTCCACTCCTGAAACCTCTACACGCGATTGCTCCGCATCAGTCTAAGGATCCTCCTCCTTAGGAACCAACAGTTCCTCCATAGCCTATAGTTGGAGCTCCCTCTCAAAGGGAAACTCGCATGGCCTTCTACTCATCAAACTTGAGATCTCTGTGAACCACTGTCCTTTGACTGGTAGGCAAGTACACCTAATAGTTGTGAGGTTGATCCAGGTGGATGTTGGTGGCCACCCACCTATCCCATTTGGACCCCCGCAACTGTCTCTTTCAGTTTTTCAGTTTCCGTAATTGTAGCACAATTTACTATTTTTAGCAGT
>APFE031112126.1:0-53338 GCA_000404065.3 Pinus taeda | reverse complement strand
ACCTCTAGAACAAGAGATTGAAGCTGATCATGAATCTTGGCTTCAAAGGGAAAACATGCATTTGGAAGAGTCATTGGAGAAGGCCAACAAAGAGAAAAAGATGTTGAGGCACATGGCCTATCACTATTTGGAAAGAAACAAAAGTTGTAAAGCAAGAATTAGGACTTTCAAGGCCAAGTTGAGGAAAGCTTTGAGGGAGAGGAAAAAGCAAGACAAGATCAAGATTTTGGCTAAGGCTTCTTTAGCCCAACATAGAACTTGATGCAGGTCACTCAGTCCAAATTTCAATAAATTTGGGATACTTTTTGTCAATTTTGAATTTTTGGAGCAAAACACATATTTTTCTGCCTGGTGCGCTGCGCCACCTGGCGCTCGCTTTTGCTAGGGACCTCCTTTGGAGGAAAAATCAGCACTTTTGGATTCCTCATGCAAAAATATGAATTCCCACAAATGGTCCAGAAATTTTGTCTAGTTTTGAGCTTCCAAAAGGGTCAAAAACACCTCAGAAATGCCCTTTCTACCCCTTTTTGGCCACATAGGAAGCAGTGTTGGGAGAACTCACCTTTGGAGTGGTAGAAAGGCACCAAATTTAGAAATTCCACCTATTCTAGAAAGTAGACAGATAGACCTTTCCAACAAGTCCACTTTTAGTAAATTGGGTGCACGGGAAGGCCTCCAAAATTAGCTGCAAAAATCCACTATACACAAGGAAAGTGGTGCAGCACACATGATGGAAAATTGCCATTTTTGCCAAAAAACTCTGTTTTTCGCCTAGTTGTTTCTCAGTCTGACTTTTTTCTCTCTCATGGTCAAAATCATGATGTAATTTTATGAAACTTGATGGAATTTTATGTAAAAATGATAAGAATTCACTCATGGAGGTAGATACATCATGAATAGGTGGTTTTCAACTGAATGAATTAGTTTCCTAGTTTTTAGAGGAAAGTTGTTCCATTGCCTACTTTTTAGTTATCAGTTTAGATCTTGTTGAAACAACTCCTAAACTCATGAATTCGACCCCTAAAGTCTAGGATGATTTTTTTTTTTGCCTATATCTAGTACTTTTTCAGTCATTTGTAAAGGTTGGACTCTTGTGAATGCTCTGAGCATTATTGTACTTTCATCTCTACAGTTTGGCAAGGAAATAGACTAGGGTTTGCAACATTTTGTGGGATTCTTGTGGCAAGGTGATTTAGTATTATTTTTCCTTCTGTGATTCAAGTTATCATGTGTTTATGTGTGCCATCATCTCTCTCTTTTCAACTTAACTAAATGAATCAAGTATAAAGGTGGAATTCATTGATGTTGCAGTGCTCTACCTTAGGGTTTGTTTAGTTTTACATGTTTTCTATTGTTTGCAGAGCACTCATGACACATTCATGCCTTGTCCAACTCCTTACCAGTCTTAAGACTCTCTGTTTCACTTAATTCAAAGTACTAAAGCATTTTCCTACCTTTCCCCATAGAAATCTCTGCAAGACTAAGTCCATTCCCCGGACCCAAAACTGCCTTTCACATTTGATCCAACAAACCAATATAAAACTCAATAAAACTCCTCTAATCATATACCTAGCCTAAAATTAGTCTTTACATCAGTCATCTCAAGCCTCATTTTCTATATTTTCCTGATATTGACAAGGAGAAAGCCCTCTCTCGACCTAGTAGGGCTAGCTACCAAGTTAAGCATGGGTTGATGTTACCCTAGACTTGCCTTTTTCAGCCTGAGGTAGATTTAGACCCTAACAGTATTTACTAAAATTCCTTGCTTTTATCCTTTAATCCTACATTAAATGCACATGAGACCACAAATCAAAATATCCAACTCTAACTCATCTCATAAACAAATATAATCAAAAGTATGCCATAAGATATGAGAATAGTTGGTTTGACTAAGCTAGGAGGTGAATTAAGACCCATATAATTACCCAATGATGAGGCTCATCATCACACCCCTATTGAAAGTGTTGCTCATCCTCTGAGCAACTTAGTCAATATCCATATACTTCATGGCTCTAGTAGCCTCTCTGACATCACATGCCTTTGTTGTGGTCTCTTCTTCTTGTTCATAGAAGTCTGCTTTCTTTTCTACTTCTTCCCACTGCCTCTTTTCTTCTTCTTCTTTTCTCCCTTCTAGCATCCCTAGGAGTAGTGGTGGATTGAGTTTTAGGCCTATCCAATTAACCTTCAACCTTTGCATAGATTTCTTATACATAGGTGTCCTGTGGAGTGCCTCTCTCAACCTTTAAGGGGAGTGATATTCTCTTAACTTCAAGCTATGTGGTAGTGTGTTCCATCTCCTTAGGCAAGCATGTATACTATCATCTCCTAGCAGCCTAAACATGTCCTCAAAATGTGAAATTGCTTGCTCTTGGAAAGCAAGATATCTGGGTGCTAGTTGAGGATCATTTGCAATCAAATTAGGGGCATTGATGAGGGCCATTGGGTTTGATTGTTCAACTCTTATCAAAAGGGGTTCAGTCTATTCTCTAGTCAATATTCTTTTCATCTCTGCAACTCTTGACTCCTCATGGTTCATCCATGAAGCCAAAGCCATTAATTATAGATCTCCTAGCTTGGCATTAAGGTCCCAAACATTCATGTCTATGAGGGCCATGTTGTGTAAATAAAAATTAGCCTTTTTGGCACTATCCACTAGTGTACTTTGATCACAAAGATCAATAAACTTCCTGTAGTCCTAAAATGGCATGGTTCCCCTCTATGCTAGTGTCTTAATCTGAAACTGCAGCCATTGTTCTTTAAGGTAAAGAGCATAGGATTTAGCTGGAATCCTACATTGGATGGCCTCCAAGGAGAGGTTGGCCATACATGCTAGTTGGTTCTCTCTTTCCTTCAGTTGTCCCCTTAGCCATACAATTTCTCTCTCAAGTTGACTTCTCATTATAGCTTCTTTGCCCCTTAAGCCACTTAGATCTTTGCCCATTTCTTTGAGTTTCTCTTCCATGTGTCCAATGTCTTCCACCCCCTTTGATTTGGTAATATCCATTCATCAGTGGGTTCTAGCCCTCTCCTTCTCAAGCTCGAAGAACAATGGGATGGAAAATTTTTTAGGTATTACCCTGCCTCCTTCAATAAATTGGTAATAGAAGTTTAGGTTAGGTTGGGGGCTGGGTTACTTTGTCTCTGGGTCTTCCTCTTTAGCTTTTTGTTGCTCCCCTACCTTGCCTTCGAATTTCTAAGCCTCTTGTAGTTTTAGCAGAGTATCCTATAGGATTGTTTTTGCTTTCTATAGGTTTTGTTGTGGATCTTGTATGATTGCATTACCCTTTGAGGAAGTTGATCTAGTAGTAGGCCTCCTTACATAGGTGATAGGTGACTTAGGGGAAGGCATTTTTTCTTTTTGTGTAGGGGAATCTTCAATCTCAATAGGAAATTTTGTTGATGTTTGTGGCTTCCCCTGTTTTATTCTTGTGCTCTTTCTTGTTCTTAAATATAGTGGGGTTTGCCTCATGCTTTTTCGTTTTTGCTTTTCTGGGATGCTGAGAGATGTGAGGGCAATTGATGCCTCTCTCTTAGTGGCCTCTGGAGACACCCTAGGTGACTCCTCCTTGTGTTCTTTCCCCTTTGTTTTATTTCCTTCTTCTTCTCTGTTTTTCCTGTCTTCTTCCTCTTGTGGATCTTCATCATCTCTATCAATTTCCTCCTTAATTTCCTCATATGTTTCTTCATCATCCTCCTTCTCTTCTCCATCTTCTACTTCAACTTCATCATGTTCCTCTGTGTCAGCTTCTTCTTCATCCATCTCATCCTTATCTTGCTATGTATCTTCCTCTTCTTGTTTTGCCTTCTCTTCACTAACAGTAGGACTAACGTCATAAGTTAGGGCTTTAATGTCATCCTCTGTTGGCAAGTCTCTAAAGATTGACCATATTATAGGGATTTTGAGGTTTTGGAGGGCATATTCAATGAGGATACTAATCAACCCATGATGAGCCAATTGTTGGGAATTCCATTCCTTCACGTTGTTGTTGGAGTCTATGAGTGATTGCAACAAGAAATAGGGTATGCTAAGTCTTTGGTGAGGTGGTGTTTCTATCCCAAATCTTAATTCCTCAAGGATCTTGAAATGATAGCCATAAACAACACTATATCTACCCTCACATGAGATGTATTTGATGAGTTGGTAGCCTACCTCACTCCATGGGTATGGCAGAATGTCCCTCCTTACTCCATTTTTGTCCTTAGTGGGTTCTTCACCTTCTAAAAAGAATTTTCTTTTTACCACCTAGTTGTCTCCTTTGTCTTCTTTTCTCCATGGAATTCCTAGGGGAAGTGTGGTCACCCTACTGATGACCTCTAGGGTGAGATCTATAGTGAGGCCCCTTACTACAACAGTGGCATGGATTTTGTTGTGTGGAGTGAGCAAGTGAGAAAATTCTTGAGCCACCTCATCATCATACCTTGTGAATTTTTTGAGAAACCCCATCCAGTTGTGTCTTGTAAAGATTTCAAGCACCTTGGGGTGTTGTTGGATTCTCATAGTGTTTGTGGACTCTCTCCTATTAAACCCTCTTGTCATCTTGCTGGTGAATCTTGAGGAGAAAATGAGAGGGTTGACACAATTTTTCAAATTCAAGAGAAAAACTGAGTTGACTGTGTATGTAATTTACTTCTCACAGTTGCTAAATTCACTAGATTTTAGAGTATCCCTAGTGTATTTTCTTGCAAAGAGGGATGAAATTTTAGAGCCTACCTCTTTAGAATGGTTGCAGTGGCTAATTCCCATGATATCCCCTCTTGAACTCTTCTCTACCTATCCTGTAGACTATCTCTGTGTATCATGTAGACTATATCCTGTAGGTTGTATCTTGTAGGAATTCTTGTGCATGCTCTGTAGGAATTCCTATGCAGAATGACAGATCTTTGCTTCCGGTGGGTGGCTTGGGTTATGAGAGCGACTTGAGAGAGGGAATTTCGAGAAGGTGAAATGCATGAATGCATGGGAATGATGTTTTATTTCCCTTTATGGTGATTCGGGGTGAGGTGGTGTGCTGGCAACAAAGGTACATTTCCATTTTTGGACCATTGGTCCCCACTACCACCTCTTCATTTCCCACTCCTCATAATCATCTCCCACCTCATAAATCCATAGTTTAACCGCTTTTTGTCCTACTCTTTCTCTATCTTTGAGTTTATTGTAGCCACATGTGAGAGGACATCTGGTTCTAGATGTGCTGACTGAACAAAGGTGGCCAAGTTAACTGGCCACCTTTTCACTTATAAACCAATTATGTCATAACCCTTACAACTTTTGACTACATGATTCATATGAGTGAGCGAGCGAGATACTTACCTGTGGTTACGACGCTATGCTGCAGTTATCAAAGACCAGAGGTGTTATTTTGTATATTTGTTGCATGCCATTATTCTTCCTCCTCTTGTTGTCTGCTAATGGTTTCTTTGATTTTACAGGTATCTATGGCTGAAGATCTGATGATGCTATTGTTGTGGAGCTCCTAGATCATCCTAGTGAAGGCTTGTTGCTAGTGTGATTGGCATTCTGTGGGATAGGATGCTACAGGATGTCATGTAGATGCTTGTCCCTCAGAATTCTTAAATCATGTTGCTGGCTAGAGTTGTGATGATGGTGTAATGAATGGAAAGGAGTAGAAGTGTATAGAGGAAAGGATACTCAAGTAATTCTATTACTCCTCTCTGTTTTCCTTTTTCTCTAAGACTGGTAGAAAATGGGGAAGCTGATTTTTTTGTTTTGAATGGTGAGTGCAGGGATGATGATGGTGGATGAGGTGAGGTGCTAGATCATGCATAGGGTGAATTTTAGGGACCTAACAAACCTATCACGTGCCTTTGGATTGCTTCCTATAGGTTTTCTAGGTCACTGTATTTCCTATAGGATCATCGTGTAGGTTTTCAGGGGATCCTATAGAAAACATAGTCTTCACATAAATCGAAGCAATGGAGTGGGAAAATGATAGAAATGATAGAGGGATGCATGTTAAGGAGTAGAGGAGATGAATATGTGAGAGGCAGGGTTCCCTTTGTATCCTCTTTTGCTCCTTGCCTGTCTTTCTTGCCCATCTACAAATGACAATTATATATTTTTCTCTCTTTTTTTTGTTTCATTTATTTATTTATTTATTCTGAAAAACAACTAGGCCACCTCAGAGAGGTTTTCACCCTAGCTGTTTGCTCGAGGCACCTCAAGGAAGGTTTTCACCCAGGGATCTTCTTATTCTTTTTTCTTGTCTTTTTTATGATCCAGGAGGATCTGTCGATCCAATTTCACAAGTGTTCAAAGTGTCATCATTAGAGTTCATGGGTATCGTTCATTGTCATCACATCAATTCAGTATCGACAATGTTGGTTATGATCAGGTTGTTCAAGTAATGTTCATAGGTTTTCATCGCATTCAGCAAAGATGGTTTAGCACCTGGTTTTCGACTTAAGTTCTCAATAGTTCCTTAGGCTTTGGTCAACGACATGTGTCTTGTCATTCGACTTTGTAGGTTTGATGTGCCGACACAATGTCGTCAATGGCATAGATTCATCATCTGAGTTGTCGTTACAAAGATAGCTAGAGTCTACAATGTGTGTGGGTTTTCGTCATGGCAGAGCATCGACAACATCATTTTTTGACGATCGTCATGGGTTTATTTTCATCATGTGACTAATTTCATGAACGTTGCATTGTGACAAAATTGTACATATGGGTTTTTAAAATAAATCCTACTCTATGTACCAACCCTAAATCCTATGCTAAATCTATGTATTAAATCCTAGACCTATGCATAAAACCCTAATCAAAACCATGTAATAATCCTATGCTACTCTAACCCTCAAACTAATACATTTCCACCCTTTACAAATCGAATGTATTAAAAAAACCAAGTCTCGACCCTTATAAACAATGTAAAAACATTACATAAAACTTCATGATAGGTCCTAGCCATGGAGTATCAACCGCATCAAAACTATGCTCATGTGAGCGGACAAGGATTAACCATCAAGGTTAAGTGTGTTCAAGTCTGATTGTGTGGGAAATGAACCATAATTGTTGTCATGTGAGTGCCCTATGATAAGCCGTCAGGTAAATGTCATGGTGTTCGGAGGTTAGTCGTAATGGTCGGAGGTAGTAGTCACATGGAACCAACAAACTGCACAATTAGCCGAAACTGCGGGGGTGAAACATCGCAGGTGTTGCAAATAGTTACACTACAACTTTTCACATGGCAAGTCATCAACCACCACCTGGTTTATCCTGACAACTAACGAATTCAGAGTTTATCCAAAGTTATTTTGGGTTTTTATGTGTTAATTTGTTTAAATTAATATGAGGACCATGGTAACTAAACCCAAGGTGTCAAATAAACTCAACCATAAACCCTAAGTTGTACCTTCAAGTCAGCTCATTCATTCTAAAAATGGGTAGCAAAGGTTAGGATGTTGTGGAAAATAGCAACAAGAAATGCTAAAAATAGAATTGCTAAAAATAACACTGCTATAAATAGTAGTTTAGCCAGTGTTTATCTTAGCAACAATGGATGGAAAAATGGAAGTGCTAAAAATAACATTCTATAAATAGCATTTCGGGATACCTTCCTATTTTATTCAGTCCCTAAACTAAAATAGTGAAGCAAAATTCGAATTTGATCTTAGCAGCAGTTTGTAAAATAATTAATTAATTCATCTTGAGTTAATTAGTTAAGGAAAATAAAACTTGAAGTCTATGTGGGGACATGCAACAGTTTCTCCACTAATTGAGGAATTTATCCATCAATTAAAGAGATAAGGATGAGTTGTAATATTGAGTTGTAATTAGTTGACTTAGTTAACTGAGTCAAATCAAGTTAGATTAATTCAAACAGTTTGTTGAATTAATGTAAGTTCAATTAGTTAATGCTTGCATGCATGTAACCACTGCACTTCAGATAACTAAGTATTCTCTCATAAATAACTCATGCATTTTAGTTCAGACAGAGACCCAGTTGAGATCATATGGAAGGGTGGTGTACTATGAGTTGCTAGAATATTCCATTGTGAATATTCCTTGCAAGCAGAAGGAATCTTTCCTTGAGGATTGCGCAGTTACTTCTTCAGGTTTAGTGAGTGTGATGAGGCCAATTCACACATGTGACATCATTGGACCCCAAGAAAAATTACACAAGGAAATAGGAGGCTTGGAGGGCTTGAGGAGGACATATACAATGTCTATTCAGTCTGTGAGCTATATTGTTTGATTGCAAAGAGATAAGGATAGCTTGAGAGCCGATTATTTTTGTAACTTGAACAAGATCTCCACTTTTATGATAATATAGAGTTGGGGCTTTAGGCTGAGGCTTTCCCTGGGTTATTTCTTCCATGTTAGGTGTGATTGATTTCTCATTCTCAGTTATATGTGTTCTCTTGATCTTGCTTAATTCGATTAAGCTTCCGCAATGTGTTGTAGAAGTAGATCTTGTATTATGTTCTAGTATATTGCATAATATGTTGATATATAGTGGTAATTTCTACAGATGTATCTGCAGGTCTATAAAAGGCGGAATTAGTCATCTTTGAAGAAAGGAGAGTGGTTTTCAACTTTTGTATGCAGGTTCTGGAGGGATAAAGGCGATTTTGTTTTTAGTGTTTTGGGAGCATTTGGAGTCAGATTTGGAAACCGTAAGGGGCGTTGGAAAGCTAGTTCAGAGAGCTATCTGATGAAAAATGTGATAATTTCATGTGTGCAAGTTAGGTCTATCCAAATAACTATGTAATCAACTTCTTCTTCTCATTCCTAATAAAAACGGTTGCCCATCTTGAAAGCAGACCCGAAGATGTAGTCCATTTGGGACGAACTCTATAATCAATCTTGTTGTTTGGTATATCTATGTTTTCACTATATATACTTATGTTTTGCATCTTAATCATGGTTTATCAGCTATCATAAAGTGATCAATTCAAGCATTTTTCCTCAATTTTCGTGCTTTCAGTTAACATTCAAACTCATTAATGGCTAATCAATTCTACGTCAGTTTTTAGTATATGGTCACATATCAGATCATATAATTTGGTATCGAAGTAGGTTGCATTTTTAGAATGTGCCATTGAATTTTAACCAGGTCAAAGTTGCAATGAGGAGAAGGAATCCTTGAGCAGATCGATCCAAAGATTGGAGGGCGACGAGTCATTCAGAAATCCACCATGTCAGGATCTGGTGCAGGTGAAAACACTGAGACTAAGATGAGTGATGAATAGTTTCATTAGGTGTTCTTAACTATATAGTAGATTTTGGGAGAATTGTACAAAGACAAGAAGGTGAGAGATGCTCCTTCTTCAAAGGCATCGAAGAAGGACAAAGGTAAAGGCAAGACTGATAAACCACCTTCACCTCCATCATCTCATCATCTTCTTCTTCTTATTCTTCTTCTTCTTCCAATGCAAAATCTAAAATGGAAAAGAAACCTAAGAAAACATCTCTTTTGAAACTTGATGTTAAATTTGAGTTACCTGTTTATGATGGTGAAATGAATCTTGAAAAACTAGATAACTGGATAAAGCAGTTAGAAGTGTATTGTCGCATTCAAAACATTTCTAGAGATAAAACTAAAATTCAGTTAGCTACACTGAGAATGGGGGGAATAGCTTTAATCTGGTGGGAAAGCAGAAACTCAGATAGATGTAAAGTGTAAAGGAAAAGTCATCTCTTCATGGTCTAAGTTTTTGAAAGCTCTTAGGAAACAGTTCTATCCTTTAGGATACATGCAACAAGTTGTTATTGATCGTCAACATCTGAGGCAAGGTAAAGGGTAGAGTGTTTAGGAGTTTACTCAGGAGTTCAGGAAGAAAGAATTGGCACTTGGTATTTCATTAGATACACATGGAACTTTGTTAAAATACATCGACAGTTTACATTCATAATTGTAGCATACTTTATTAATGTTTAATCCTGATGAATTTGATGAGGCGTGTGTTCAGGCCATACATATTGAATCAAGTGGCAGACCATTCAAGTTGTCATCTCAGTCATCCAAAGAGTTGGAAACTAGAGATTTTAGTGATAGTATCGGGAAGAACATTTCGAAGAGAAAGAATTCAACAATCATTCAGAAGGAAAGACCTACTTGTTCTCATTGCCAGAAAATCGGTCATGACTAATAAAAGTGCTGGAAACTTCATCCAGAACTTAAGCCCAAAAAGTTCCTTAAGGCAAAGGATGAAAACAAGGCGATTGCAGCAGTCCAGCAAGATTTGGGTTCAGATTTAGGTGATCAAAGGAGGATAACCGCCATGGTTACGACAAGTAAAACTTCTGATACTGATTCAAGTTTTAAAAGTAATGTATCTTCTTCAAACATAAATCCTCCACATGAGGATAAAAGAGTTGAACTCTTCCACATAAGGATAACTTCTAAGCATATAAAAGATTGACAAAATGTTTGACAGTGGATCACAAGCAAATATAATATCTAAACGTATAGCTAATCAATTGGGATTGGAAACACAAAATCATCCAAGACCATACCCATTAGGTTGAATTAATAAATCAACTCAAATACATGTCACAAAGCAGTGTCAGTTAAAACTTGCAATTACATCTAAGTACATTGATGAAGTGGAGTTAGATGTGGTCCCAATAGACATATGTGGAGTTGTCTTAGGAAGTCCTTATCTTTATGATAGAGATGCAGTGTATTACAGAAGAGAAAATAAATATCACCTAAAGAAAGAAGGGACTGAATTTATTGTTAGGGCACATAAAGTCAAATAAAACTTGGATTTAATTGTTAAAAAATAAGTTAATCAGTTAATAAGTTCAAGTAAATATGTACTCATGTTTATTAAGGAACAACATAAGGATGATTGTTCAAGATGTGAGATTTAGTTTATAGATCAATTGGTCAAGGTGGTTAATTATTTTCCAAGAAATCTTATTCACAAACAAGATAAGAAACATGAGATACATTTAATGTCCTATGAACATCTTCTTAAAGACAGAATGAATCTCAATTCCTTCATTCAATTGAATTCTAGATGCTATCATCATAAACAGTGTATTGCAGGGAATGGTACATGTGAGTCTAATCAGAGACTTGTTTTAGATGGTATGTTTATTTTCAGTTTCAAGGGTGCAGGTCAGTATTGGGGAAATTCGGTGTTATTTCTTTGGTATTGCATCATCATTTCATGCTTTAAAAAGTAATGAAGCCTCTTTTCAAGTGGAAATGAAGTCTATACGTTTTCATGTCAAAGAATTTTCGAAAGAAAATTTAAAGTATCATTATCATGATTTGAAAACTAATGCATTAAGAGAAATTTTTAGTCAATGGAAATATCAGTTAATAGATGAAGAAGTAGTGATTCGAGTAAATCAACAATTAATTAGATACTTTCAAAATCAAACTATGTTGCAGCAGTCTTTACATCACAGCTGGATGAGTTCTGTGCAGCAAGTTCACTTAGTAATCAATCAACAGGAAAGTAAATCAAGTCAAGTAATTGATGTGAAGTCAAAATCAAATGAGTCTTTGAATATTTCAGTTCTTTCGAAAAGTAGATTGTTAATACCCATCATATGTATTGAACAAAGTTCTACAAATATTGTTTTCAAATATGTTTTCGAATCACTAACTCATGGTTCTTCATGGAAAGAATTCAATTGCCATGTTGATAACAGGTTGTTTGCCCATAGTTGCAAGTTGTTCATACTACGGATGGAAGAAATAGGTCACCAAATCGAAAGGTATCATTTTTAGTATCATCAGGGTCATCACATGCAGGTGACTGATCGCATGCATTGGTACATTTTTAGGTCAAGCTGGAAAGAGAGGGATTTCTACCCTCATCAACTAAATTTTTAGTCAAACTTCTGTGGTTCAAAAGCTTTCAAATGGAGACAAATGATCCAGGAGGATCCGTTGATCCAATTGCACAAGTGTTCAAAGTGTCATCATTAGAGTTCATGCATATCATTTAGTGTCATTGCATCAGTTCAGTATCGACAGTGTTGGTTATGATCAGGTTGTTCAGGTAATGTTCATAGGTTTTCATCGTGTTCAGCGGAGATGGTTTGGCACCTGGTTGTCGACTTAAGTTCATCAACACTTCCTTAGGGTTTGATCGATGAAACGTGTTTTGTCATTCAACTTTGCAGGTTTGATGTGTCAACATCAGTGTCGTCAGTGGCATAGATTCATTGTTCGAGTTGTCATTGCAAAGATAGCTGGAGTCAACAATGTGTGTGGGTTGTCATCATGGCAGAGGATCGATATCATCATTTTTCGATGATCAGCATCGGTTTATTATCATGTGATGAATTTTGCGAATGTTACATTGTGACAAAATTGTACATATGGGTTTTTAAAATAAATCCTAATCTATGTAACAACCCTGAATCCTATTCTAAATCTATGTATTAAATGCTAGACCTATGCCTAAAACCGTAATCAAAACCATGTAGTAATCCTATGCTACTCTAACCCTCAAACTAATACATTTCCACCCTTTACAAATCAAATGTATTAAAAAAAACAAGTCTCAGCCTTTATAAACAATGTAAAAACATTACATAAAACTTCATGACAGGTACTAACCATGGAGTATCAACCGCATCACAACTGCGCTCATGTGAGTGAACGAGGATTAACCGTCAAGGTTAAGTGTGTTGAAGTTTGACCATGTGGGGAATGAACCATAACTATTGTCATGCGAGCACGCTATGATAAGATGCTAGGTAAATGTCATAGTGTTTGAAGGTTAACTGTAACAGTCGAAGGCAACTGTCACATGGAACCAGTAGACCGCAGGGTTGGCCGAAACTACGGGGGTGGAAGATCACATGTGACTGCAAATAGTTACACTACAACCGTTCACATGGAAAGTCATCAACCTCCACCTGGTTTATCCTGACAGCTAATGGTTTCAAAGTTTATCCAAATTTATTTTGGATTTTTATGTGTTAATTTGTTTAAATTAATACGAGGACCATGGGAATTGAACCCAAGGTGTAAAACAAACTCAACCATAAACCTTAAGCTGTACCTTCAAGTCAGCTCATTCATTCTAAAGGTGGACAACAAAGGTTAGGGTGTATCCATAGGCCTATAAAAGGCAGAATTATTCATCATTGAAGAAAGGAGAGTGGTTTTCAGCTTTTGTATAAGGGTTCTAGAGGGATAGAGGTGATTTTGTTTTTAGTGTTTCGAGAGCATCCAGAGTCGGATTTCGAAACCATAAGTGGCGTTGGAAAGCTATTTCAAAGAGCTATCCAATTACAAAGGTCAAAATTTCCTGTGTGCAAATTCAGTCTATCCAAATCACCATGTAATTGACTTCTTCTTCTCATTCCTAATAAAAACATTCGCTCATCTTGAAAGTGGACCCGAAGATGTAGTCAAGCAGGGATGAACTCCGTAATCAATCTTGTTGTCTGGTATATTTGTGTTTTCACTATTTATACTTCTGTTTTGCATCTTAATCATGGTTTATCAACTGTCGTAACGTGATCAATTCAAGCCATTTTCCTCGATTTCCATGCTTTCAGTTAACATTCAAACTCATTAATGGCTAATCAATTCTACATCAGTTTTTAGTAGATGGTCACATATCAGATTATTTTCTCTTTTTTCCTTTTTTTTCTTCATCATTGGGCCACCTCATGAGGCTTTCAACCCAAAGATGGGACTCAAGCACCTCACGGAGGTTTTCACCAAAGTCCTTATTGTTTTTCTTTTTTCTTTTTCAATGACTTGATGAGGGAGGAGCTGGAACTTGCTCCACCATCATCATTGTTTTATTGATATTATCAATGAACTCTTGTTTTCATAAAGGTCTCTAGTACATTTTTAACCAGTGCCCATTAACAAGCAAAGGAATGGCTTCTTCATGTATAGTTCTGATTTGCACTGAACCATTATCATGGCATCTTTCCACAACATAAGGGCTGAGCTATCTTGTCGTTAAATTGCCCTTGAAGTCTTTATACCTAGAATCATATAACATGCCCAATCGCCCTCCTGAAATTGCTTCTCCTTAATATGTTTATCATGCCAGATCTTCCTCTGAAGTTGAACTATCTTTATATGTAGGAGGGACTGCATTTCTGAATTCATCCAAGCCATTCAATTGGAACAATCTCTCTTTCTGTGCATTGCTAAGATCCAAAATTAGTTGGGTTACCGTCCTTAATGTGTTATATTCAAACTCAATGGACAGCAAGGCCTTCTTCACATAGACCAACTCATAGGGTGTGAATCCAATGGTGGTCTTCCATGTGGTATTACAGGCCCAAGTGGCCTCAACTAGTCTCTCTGCCCAATCCTTCCTGCAACTACTCACTATCTTGGGTAAGATGCCCTCCAATGCCCTGTTGGTCAACTCCACTTTCCCATTAGCTTGTGGATGATAGGGAGTGGAGGTCCTATGTTATGAAACCAACTAACATAAATATAGAAAAGATAGATCAATGCCTTAGAAATAAGCCTCTTCGAGGGGGAAGCCTCCTTTACATTACACAAATGAACAATTCTTAGATGATACAAATGACAAGACCTCCTTTCTATATATAGGACTCTAAGGGGTCATAATATAATCGGAGCTGACATAACAATAATAATGTAAGGGCATAATAATAACAATAGTGGGCTTCTATGGGGTACAATAGTAACAATATGGAGACTACATGGGTACAACAATATAATAAGGGGGTTGTACTAATAACAATAAAGGGTTACACTAGTATTATAGGGGCCTAACAAAAACCATTTCAACAATCTACGAATGTGATTAATCTAGAGGAAGAAGATAAAATGGAAGTTCCATCACCTACTATCATTTCACCTATTCATAGCCCAGGTTGAAAAATACCATAAATAGATCCAGTACAACAAGAAATCTATGACTACATTGAGTCTCTAGATAGGAAAGATGCAAAAAAGTCATATTGTTCTACAGTCCATGAAAATGAATTCTAGTCTAGCAGTCCACAAGAACCTCCACTCCTGTAAACTCTGAAACAAGAAGTCTTTGAGTTGGAGGCACTAAATAGACATATAAAGAAGGAACATGAAACATTAAAAATGAAGAATGAGATACAAAGGAATGAGAATGATTACATTCTTTTACATATGGTCTTCTGGTGTGAAAATAACAAAACGTTAAAGAAAAATAATGAATATCTAAGAAAGAAGGTCGTGAGTCTAAAATGCAGGATTTTGATGAAGCCTGGAATGGCAGTTGCAAGAAAGAAAATAAGAAGGAAAAACTTGGATATTATGGACCAAGTTTTTGAGGGAGAGTAATGACAAAGAAAAATTTCCAGTTTTAAATTTTTTCATGAGGACATGCAATGGCCTCTGTGTGGGGCAATGTCGAGCCTCATGATTGCATCATTTTGACACTCTCCCTTATCTATTTTTCCTTTCCTTGACCATGATCATCAACTCAATATGCATCAAACTACAAGGTTTTTTGACATGGTAAGGTATTTAATTGTCTTATCTTTTATATTTTATAATGTTCCTTATTATTGAATTAATATTTATATTGGCTATCGAATTCGCACAATTCTATAGCTAATCTTTGTTTCTGTATCCAATTCCATGGTTTAGTAGGATAATAGGTGCCAACTAAGAGGAGAAAGATATGGATAGGTGGAGATTTATCCCTTTAATGATTCCTCATATTCATCTAAATCAGATCATCAAAAGGATTGTTTCATTACATGGTCAAAGGGTAAAGTCAATGTGGTCACTGAATAGGTGAGCGAGAGTCCGAAATTCATATGCTTCATGATTTTCTTTGCCAAATACAAAATCATGAGAAACAATATCTCGATAGTTGTTAGAAGATTAATTTAGAATTCTACTTGCTAAGGTAGGGGTAGAAGCCTCGAACAATTATTGACATGGGCTTTTATAAATACCATGCAAAAAACATGAACAAGAGGTTTATTTTTACGTATGCGACAATGATGTTTTGAAACTCTATTTTTACTTTGTTAATGAAGAAGATCCTTTAAAGTTCCAATATGTAGCTGACTGTTCGATTGAATTTATATAATCGTCTGTTTATGGAGGGTCCCTATAAACACTGAAGGTTATGCATTCACATATCTTTTCTTTATCGTTTGTTACAATTATTCATATGTTTTAGAATTGATTTGTAGTCTTGATTTCATTCAAATTATTTCATTATTCTCTCTTTTTTCAAGTTGATGTATAATGATGTTAATGGTAGTGTAATTTATTTTCATAGATTTCCTTATGATTGCAGAGTGTTTCATTTTAGAGTTAATCAATTTATTTAGAGTTTCATTTTACAACATTTCATTTCAATGTATGTGTGATTTCTTTATGGTTTTCATTTCAAAGAATTCAATTTCAGAGTATGAGTGATTTTTTTGTAGTTTCATTTCAAAACCTTTAATTTCAAATATCACTGATTGATAATGATATATGTGTTCTTTTTAATTTTGAATAGAAGTTAATTTCAATTTTGGTTTTTATGCAAAGGATTTTTAGAATGTTAGATGATTAATTTTTCTTTTAGAGATTAAATTTGTGTTGCAATAGATTAGTTAAGTTTTCTTAATAAGATAGTGTGAGTTTGCTTTAAGTTTCATTTAGCGGTAAGAAGAGAATTTTGTATTTCATTAGAAAAGAGCAGGAAATTCAAAGTGTTAAAATCCATTTTATTTGAAGAGTAAGATAGGAAAAATTGCACCCTTAGAAGTAAATCTCAATAACTCAATAATGCACATTAACAATTTGATTTAATAAAAGGACTTATTGCATATATAGTGCACTTGCACTTCACAAGCTTACCAACTCTGGTCAATAATTCATGTAACAATTTAAGACAATTAAATTGACAAACAATATGATTGACTTGGGATCCACTATCAAACAATGTATCAACCTTTGTATGTTTTGTAACGACCATGATATGAAAAATATCACTTCTTTCTTTTCATTTTGAGACTTAAAAAGAATTACAAGAAGAACTATTACTTGCATTAGAAGCTATACCTTTTACTCCCATGGTTGTTATTTTTGTTTCATCACCTGAATCAGATCCTAGATATTGTTGAGTTGTAGCAGAAAAATTTTGTTTCCCCTTGTTATTGTACTTCTTTAGTCTCATTTCTAGATGTAATTTCCAACAATGGTCTTCATCATGAACTTCTATTGAACAATTTTTATAGGAAAGTTTATCTCCCTCTTTCTTAAATGTAGCATTCCTTTTTCCTTTTCCTTTAAACTCATCCTTTCCTTTGTCTCCATATTTGGAAGGTTTCTTGCTAGTATCTTGAGGAACATTCTTGCCTCGTGATTCTAAATGAGTTGCCTAAACACATACTTCATCTATATTTGTGGGTTTAAACATAAGTATAGTATGTCTCAAATAACTATATAATCCACCTATGTATTTAAGGAGAGTATCTTGTGAAGACAAATCAATACCCAAGATTAAATCTCTTCTTCTAAACTCTTCTATGTATCTTTGGACACTCTTACCTTTAGCTTGTCTAATTTTTTTTCCAAACCATAACTTAATTTTGTGTATAAGCTAATGGATAATATTTCCTTCTTAATGCAACTATAAAATCATTCCAAGAAGAGATGATTTGACCACTTTTCTTCAAATCTTCTTGAGTTCTGGCCTCCTGCCAAATGAGGGCTGCACTTTCTAAATTAAGAGAAGAAAGATGGATCTTTGTAAAATCATCATCAATCTTTTGAATCTGGCAATATACTTTAATTTGACGAACCCAATTATTCAACTTTTCAGCATTTACCTCCCCATTATAGATAGGAAATTCAAACTTGACATCAAGCTTAAGCAAAGAAGACTTAGCATTTCCTTTTGGAGATCTAGGAGGGTATGTCTAGGTTATGAAGGAGGTGAAGATAGAGTTGAAGGAGGAGGTGGAGGTGAAGGGTTTTGCCTATCACCACTATTAACTTTTTTTAATAGAAATTTATCCTTGCATCCTTACCGTCCTCTCATTGTACAACACTTTCACCATCTATGACATATCATATAAAGTCTTTCTAAAATCTCTCTCATCCGCAGACATTAACCCCTGTCCTTGTTCATCTACCATGACTAGTGGATTTTTTGGCCTCCTTTAATCAATTTGATGATTTGGTTTTTCAAGAACTCCTTCTCATATTATCAATTCATACCTTGTAATAATTCAAGATAGCACTTGCAAAAACCGTCAAACCTTCAAAACAACTATGCTCTGATACCAAACTAATCTGAAATTAAAAATTTGAAGGTTTCTTGTAAAATTATGCAAGCTAGTTTATATATTTTAGAAAATGGATTAAACTTGCAAAAGCACATAAACTTGGTAAACTTATTTAAGTTTTGTAGATTTTAACAATGAAAAACAGACAACAAGAAGCATCAAAAAATAATAATTTGATGACGAAGTTCATCCCTCTTGGGCTACATCTATAGGTCCAGCTTCTAATGTCGACCCTTTATATTATATGCTCAAATTTGAAATTACATCCACATACAACACTAAAAATTCAAAACTAACACTACCATTATGTCCAGAACACCCAAAAACACCTTTGTAGGCTCTTCTTGGGCTCAAAAAAACTGAAAAATGGGCAAGTTAGTCCTCCTTCATTTCCCTACTAATTGTCATTTAAAATTAACCTTTTGTCAAAAATAACATCTAAATCTGCCTTTTGCGGCCTTCTACAATAACAAATTCACAAAAATATATGGTGTGTGCGAGTCAGAAAAGGTGCAATTTGTCGAATTCTTAATTTGACACCAGCATGCTTAAATTCTTCCCTTTTGTTAGTCATGTGGTAGTCAATATGTCCGGGGCCCAGGTAGAAGGCCACATGCCTGATGAAACTCTATTATTGGTCATATTAGGTGGAAATATATATGCGGGTTGGGGAGTGGGTAGGGTGCCAAGAACCCTGCCCCTCTGTTGGTTCCATCGATGGTTATGGTAATAATCATGGCACCAGGGATGGGGGTTAACTCCCTACCCCTTCTGCCTCTACCCATGCTTACATGTTATAATATATCACCATGGTTGGGCTGGTCATGCAAGCCTGCCAACCAACTTCCCCCCCCCCCCCAAAAAAAAAACCATAAAAACGTTATACCATAAATAAAAATGACCACTGTATATAACAAGAGTCATGGCATGGTGTGATAGTAAGATGGGTTGTTGTCTTGATGGAGGTCTTGGGGTCAAACCCTGCTGAGGTTGGTTGGTCCATTAACAATTTTTTATACCAATAAGCCAAATCCACGTTGCGGCCTCCCATAGAGCCACGTGGTGGCCTATGGTTGTCCCAACCATAAACACCAGAACCAATTTCACTTCACCATTTTTCCTATCTTGATTAGTCCTCTATCAACTGTACCACCCAGCCATCCTACTGAAATCATCACCACATCATCGTACGGCCTACCCAGTCAACCGTATAAGTTGACTTTTTTGTTGTTTGCTAAAATCTTCAAAACATGATAACTTTCTCATACAATGTCGCATTAATATGATTCAGGCGTCATTGGAATCAAAACAAAGAGATCTATGATTTGGCACCAGTTTCAGGAGATTTTAAGCACTTTTATTTTTGAGCATGTTTTTGATACCCTAGATCAATGTTATTGCTTGGGAAGATTCCTAGATGCATGGATATTTTTCCCATTATACATGGAACCACAAACTTAAAACATTGACCATACTATCTTTTGAATTGTATCTAGATTTGATCCATTTAGTGGTGTTAATGTGGCGTGCACCCCAATTCATCATATGTCTAGATAACCTTTCTCCAATGTTCTTTAAACAACCATCAACTTCTAAACCATTCCAAATGATTTGATTAAGTTTGATAACAAAAAAGCCATTCCACGACCACCCTTCTTGTTAAAGCTTTAATGAGAGGGGTGGAGGTCTATGATTTTCATATATGTGACTTAACCTACCTCATCATTTCTGAGCATGCTAAGAAATCTTGTGTGATATTGATCAAATATGATGGTGAAAAACTCATCGTAGGGACCATTTGACTATCTAGACTTTAATGAGGGTGGTTTGGTTCATAATGTATTGATTAAAATATGCAGTATTTAACATTTTACCTTTTTTTCTACTGCTCAATACCCATGATGATCCTAGAAATATTAGGGAGGTAATGGATATAGAGGATGGAAAGCTATGGAAAAAAGTCACAAATTAAGAAATGGAAGCCTTGTAGAAGTATAAGGCTTGGGATCTAGTGGAGTTTCCATCTAGAATAAATCTCATTGGTAGAAAATGGGCATTTAAGAAGTTGAATGTATAAGGAAAAGTTGAGAAATACAAAGCCTGGTAAGTAGAAAAATGTTATTCGTATTTACAAGGAATTGACTTTGGTGAGTTTTTTTTTTTTACTATGAAGTTAACTTCTATTAGATTTATTTTATCTATTGCTTCTAATTTTTATTTTGAAGTAGAATAGATGGATGTTGTCAAAATATTCTTACATGGGGATATGGAAGAAGAAATTTACATGAAGCAACTAGAAGGATTTGAAGTGAATGGGAAGAAATATCTGGATGAAAAGGTCTTTCTATGGGTTAATAAATCACCAAGGATATGGTATAAGAAATTTAATACTTATATATTTCCACTTGGATTTACAAGAGAAAAGTGGATCACTGTGTGTAGTTCAAATTAGTTAGTGATCATCTTATTGTTTGTTCTTGTATGTGGATGATATGTTGTTGATTGTAAATGACAAGGTAATCATCGAAGATGTAAAATATTAGTTGTCCTATAATTTGAACATGATGAAGGATATTAGTGTTTCAAATTTCCTTTTGGGCATGGAAAATAAAATAGATTGGGAAAACATGAAATATTGGTCAAATCAAAGGGAGCATGTCAAGACAATACTATGAAGATTTAGTGTTATCATCAAAAAATGATCACCTAGCCATTTCTCACTAGGTGGATCGAAATACACTATGTAGATTTAACTTTATCGTAGTAAAATCACTTTCGCTGTGGAAAATAATTTAGTAAACCACCTTTATTGAGTTATTTTCTAATTTAAATAAAAACAACCCCATTAGAATAATTAGATAAATCATTATTTATTTAATTTTCTCTAGGAATAAATATTAAATCATTATTTAAATCATTATTCTTTGTTGCATTTGACTAAATCCTCGAGGAATATTTAAATAAATCATTATTTATTTAAATTTCCTTATTTCTGTTATTAGAATAATTATTAAATGACTATTTAATAAATATTTTGATTTCACACATTTCTTGTTTCTCGCAAAATAGTTAATAAATCATTTTATTTGTTAATTATTTCTAAATAAAGGTATTTAACCATTTTAAATTCCTTTTCCCTCTCCAATAAATATAATAAAGTATTCCAGGTAGTTAGACCTGAATTTGGTTAATAATATTTTATTATTCTCCATTTCCGAGATTAACTCCATACTTTTCTATATAAAGGAGGGTTTTTCATTCATTCTTCACCATGATCATTATCATCGTCAACATTATTATCATTTTTCTTGAGCTCCCATTTTGATTTCTTCACTTTTTTTGGGGTTTGTCACACATTGAGAGAGAATCAATTTCTGAAGCATCAAGGATATCAAGGACCCATCCCACAAAGGGGGACTTACAGACCAATCTATAGATCTTCCTCACTAGGTGTTATCAATAAAATATTTATTCATTTAAAATTATCTTTCTAGTTGGGTTATTATACTGGATACTTTATATTACTTCTTTTTGTTTCGGATTATAACTTCTTTTACTACAGGTTTTCTATTTGTGTTCCAGATGTAAGACGATAATAGCCATCAACTTGTTGTTAGGATCACTTGTCACCTAGTGACTTAAGTGAAGTATTTTTGGTACACTTTCCAAGAATTTTCACACTAACAAATGGAAAATCCACTGGTGCAATAACAACGTTCTTGGGTAACTGAAGTTTCAAAAAAATTCAGGGTTTTCTTAAGCTATATTTAGCCTCTTCATTTCTATTTATAGTATTAGACCCTATTTTGTCAAATTTTCATATTTTGTTGGGTTTTTGGTCTTTTCTGTAGGTCACAGGTACCAGCCAAGAAGGAGACAGAAAATCATATGTGAGATCTACTAACCAAGGCTCACAGGAATATAGTGCACTTTTTAGCCCCATAAGTGAGTTGCAGAGCACACTTTTTGGCCAGAAAACTACATTTTTGGATTTTTTTCAATTTTTTTACAGATTTGTTGAGAGTGTTGTTTGTAGACTGGTTTGGATACTTCATCTCTATTTTCAATCTCCCTTAGGCCTAGATCCACTTTATTTGTCTCATTGAGGAAGGAAAAATCCCCCTAAGGTTTCGAGTACACCTCCACATTGTTAGGAAGAGATTTGTTGAGTGAGGAGTCTACGGTTTTCAACATTTTCAGCCTCTGTTTTTCATATTTGATCCATTACTTTTCAGATCCCTTGGATAGGTTTATTTTACCTTTTCTTCATTTAGAGTTTGGGTTTTCCTTTTCCCCCTTAGGATCCCCTTATGCATCCTAGGTCTTAGAGCTTTACACCTGTCCTTTGCAACATTTTTCACCTATGATTTTTGTTGTTTGTCTGCACCATTTCTAGAAGATTTGAGAGTTTAGATCCCAGTCCCTTGAAATTATATCTTTTTGGCCTCTTTTTGTGTCTTTTAGTTGCTTATTTTCCTTCTCTTGTTTAGTTGCTTGGTAGCCCTTCTTGGTGGGGTTTTGTGTGCTTGATTGGCTGTTTATTTTTCTACGATTTTCAGATTTATTTACAATATTTTAACATTTTACTTTCAACAGCATATGGCATCATGAAACATGTTTAATTAACTCATCCACTTGACACATCATTTTCACACACTCACACCTTAAGTGAATGTGAGCTTGGTTAACACCGCCAAGCCAAGACTTGAAACACTAAACCTTAATATTTCAACACACATAGATTAAGCCCACTTGGGCAGCAGGGCCAAACAATCTTTGCAGTGTAGGTGTAGGGTCGATGGGATAGGCTTCCAATAACAGCCATCGATAACTTTCATTGAGACATAGAATTTGACATATTAGGTAGTTTAAAATCCTTCACCATCACATAGTCAATGTTGGAGTGCGTCAGAAACCTGATTGAGAGGAGGCTAGGCTAGGTCATTGTGTGAGCAGTTATCCTTGTGGCTACGCAAACCATGACAAGGAATTCCATGCAGTGACTGACTACCAAGAAGCTCAAAACTTGACCATCCTTGTGGGATGAAGGTAACCATAGTGACCAATATTATGAAAATACCTTATAGGACTTGCTGTGGGAATAAGTTTCTCCTCTACCCCACCTTTCTTTAGACAACTCTGCTTGCAAAGATCAAATTCCATCAGGTAAGAAGTTCTTTGGAAGGCCATCTAAAACAGTGGATCTAGGATTGTTTGAGGATTTAGATCACCTATAGGCTAGAGGCATTTTTCTTTGATAGGACATGCTTTCTTGTATTAGAGTAACATCATTAAAATAGTTAGTTTACACTTGGCAGCATTGCACTATGTGTTTTCTTGTTTTTCGTTGTTGTTTTATTCTTATCATTACCATTTAATATAGACACCATAGTGCCTCCAAGGTGTTCTTTGCATCGACTTCGATGGCTTCACCCTCAGTTCCCGTCAGGCCATATAAATCCTCCCCATCAAGTTAGAGTTCATCCTCCCAATCCTCCATCGAGTCATCATTTTGATTCTGATTTTGATTCTATTGATTCAACCAGTTCATCCTCTAATTTCGCATCTTCTCAACCCCATATCACCACCATATCAGGCACTAATGTGGGTGCGAGACCCAAGGGTGTAACCCAAGTGCTAACCAAGGTACCCCCACTAGCGGAACCCATACCAGTGTGGTCACTCCTTCTCCCTTACTTCCTTTTATGGTTGGTTTAAGTCTCCCAAATTTTAGCCAACTTATCAATGACCCGCTTCTCCATGATCCCACATGGCCTGAAATACCTACTAAACTCCCTTTAGACATCCCCAAGTTTGAAGGTAATCCTGGAGAATATCCAGCTAATCATTTTCGCTCCTTCCATATGTGGTGTCCATCCAATTCCATTACCGAAGACTTCATTCGTCTTCGTTTTTTCCAACACACACTCACTGGAGCTATTGCTAAGTGGTATGTTGACCAACCCAGAGCAACCTATTCCACTTTAGTGACTCTTGCCATAAACTTTATTTCATATTTCTAGTTACCTCTTTATTATGATACTAGTACCAAAGTCTTGACTTCTTTTCGTCAAACTTCTACCACTCACCTTTTCGACCATGTTCAAGAATGACATAGAAGGGGGAGCATGTGTAGAGCTCCTAACTTTGAAGACCAAGTTTATATGTATTGGTTTCTTAGATTGATGTTGTCCCCCATTACAAAATATGTTGCATCACACTTTCCTTAGTCTAAGGATTATGCACTCCAAAATGCTCTCAAATTTGATTTGATTTATGCCTAGTCAGGTTATGTTTACACTTTCATCCTCGATCTATCTCGACCTGGTGCTACTAATGCACTGGGGACATCTCATGTCTTAAATGGTATAGTTGGAACCCTTTCACACCCTCAACCATATGCTCCACCTTAAATGAGTTATGGTCAACCTTAGAGAGGTATCAGTTCCATTTACAATTATCCCTCCCCCAATCCTCCTCAAGTTAATCCTTCTTCATGTCCTAGCACACCATATTCATATCCCCATCCGTGTCAAAAAATGCTAGGGCCAATTGTTTCTCCAACTTGTTATACCAATTTTGCCCCATATCCTTATTATCAGTATGCATAACCTAACACTCCAACTCCTTCACCACTAGCGCCCCAATTCCCCATGCCTTCTCCCCCTCAGCTGCAACAACCACCTCCTCTTCAAGGATGAGTGTATGCTCAACAAGGTGGACCCAATCCCCCTAAACCCAAGAAAAGTAACAAGGGGAAGGGTAATAGGAACCCGCAGTCTCAAGATAATCAAGGCAACTAGGATCCTCCACCTAATGCCCCTAATGGTCCTCAAACTAATCCCACAACCCAACAATAGGGTGGTCAGCCCAAGGAGAACAAGGCGCTTCATAAGAAAAAAAATTCTTCTTATTGCAGAGTCTATGGTCATTATACCCATGAGTGTCCTCTTTTATAGTAGATGTGAAAAGTGTGGGAAGCTCAAGAAACGTCTCGAGGATCACAGCTCACCACTCCTCCTCCTCCTCGTGCTTCATCTCAACCCATCATACTTACCAATCCTTTTCCTCACCAAGGAAACATAGATTCTCAACCTACACAAGGTTAGCCAACTCAACCAGATCCACCATCTGGTCACCATGATTATCAAATTCTTATGATGATTTTTGATGAGGTAAATACCAAGCAAGTAAACCTTCAGACATGATTGTGCTAGTATGACAAGACACCTACTAATTCTGCGACTAAGTCCCCACCCAAATTGTCCATTGAGCCTTTGTATTCACCCAAAAATACCTTACACATCCCTCTGCCTAAGGTCGAGGTTATTCCCAAGATCCCCAAATGTCCCTTACATCAAAATGCTTCTTTTACCAAAGTTGCCCATACATATAGCATAGTAGATGATTTTGCGCAGTCTCTTGCTACCATGTCAACGTTGGAGGTTCTCCAGAAGTGCCCATCATAATGAAAATATATACTATCTTCTCTGGGCATCGTGGACCCTCAAGATGATCAAATGATTGTCTTTCCTGTTGAAAAGTCGGAAAATCCTCCCTTACCTTCATCTGTTGCATTTCAAATTCCAATCTCCATTTGAAATGCCACTGTTCAACGATGTATCATTGATGAAGACACATCCACTTGTGTGATGGCTGCTAGTGTTTGGAAGAAACTTGGTTCCCCTGATATATCCCCTTCCACCATCATTGCATGCATAGAATGGTCATACTTCACAACCACTTGGCTTATACAGCAACTTCCCAATCACAATTGTTGGCAAGACCATATGTATCGACGTCAAAGTCATTGATGCTCCCCTAGACTATAACATCGTTTTCAGTCATATTTATACTTATGCCATGGCAATTGTCACATTTGTGGTTGGCCGTAAGATGGGATTTCCCCACAATGGAAATATCGTCACAATCGATTAGCTATAGTACTATGATCCAAAATCCCAAACTTCATGTAAAACCAACATTTCTTCCATGGTTGATAATAATACTATCTTGTGTGTTTCTCTAGGAGTCTATAAAGATTCATCTTTACTTGGTACTTATAATGGCCCACCACCTACTCCTTTTGAGCCTAGCTCATTGAGGGTTTGCGTGCTCCAAGCATCACGGGCCACCCGCAAATGGTCCGCTATGTATTCACAACAATATGCACCTCCACAACTTATTGTTCCTAACTCAACCCTGACTACTAGTACAACTCCTCAAGGATCACTCCCTTCTCCTATTGTCTTTCCTAATCCATTTCCACACAAAACTGTTCACCGAGGCCTTAACCATTGCGGAGCAGTTCCTCTAGGACATTATCCATTGGGTCAGATACCCTTCTTATTCCCACCTCCTAGAGTTTATTATACACCTATCATGGCTACATTGATTTTACCCAATATTACCCTAGGGATACTAATCTGGTACATCAACCCCCTTGCAAAAAATCCACCTAATCAATTAAAACCTTACACTGCTTTGATCCCAATCCAACCATCTTTTCCTACCCCTGCCTTTGCTTCAGTTCCACAACAACCTCAATGGAAGCCTACTCCTATTACGAAAGCATTTGGTGAGGGGGGAAAAGCCTAAAATAAGGGAATTCAAGACAAGGCTCCCCCAATAACTCCAGATCCTCCTAAGATGCCAAAGCCTCTTCCTCCTTGCACATTGTGTGATGTTCTCGATCATGCCACCAATAACTCTCCTGAACTCCCTCATGTTAAGGATCTGGTCACTGATACCTTCTTTGATTCTAACATTCCTGAGGTGTATGTTACCTTACCTGACTCAGCTAAGAAGATCTGATCTTTATGCACAAACCACCCTTGCGGTTTGTGTGATAACCATGGCCACTATTCCCATCACTTTCATCATCTTGAATATTTCCATGATACACTACAAGGGATTTGAAAATTAGAGGCCACTCAATGAGTCCACTTCTCCTTTACCTATGGATTCTACTCCCACTTCTAAACCAAAACATGAGGTCTCTACAACAACCATTGTGATCCCTACCCCTGACGCTGAGATGATGGATTGTTCTTCTCATGTTCTCTACTTATCATCATTCATGAGATTGATACTTGGGAACTCCCCTGATGTCTCCTTTTGTGATTATATTGAACCTTCTTCGACGAACACACCGGTCTCAACATCTGTAGATATTCCATATACTAGTCATATGTCTCCCACCTTTGATGATGTGTATGTGAACCTTGTCTCTTATGAAGAGGATTCAAGTATCTCTTTGCCATCATGTGGTCTTTCTTCCTCTAGTATGCCCATCTTCCATTTATATGAATACATTATGGAAGATATGACCACCCCTAATTATCCTTGGGATGATATGCACCATCATGCATACTTCCTTCCATAGCAGACCCATGACCAATATATTGTGGATTCCAAAGACTTCATTAAGGGTGAAGTTGATTGGCTCAAAAATCCCATTCTTGCACTAGCTTCTTTTGAATAAGGGAGTATGGTTAACATTTCCCCCACCATAAAAATCAACATCTCGAACAAACCAAGAGTTGAATAAAATATTGTCTTGGGGGCACAGTGCACCCTGGAAGAAATTGATGCTTACACCAAGATATTCAATGAATTTTGTGATTTTTTTGCTTGGTCCTATTCTAAAATTCTTGGACTTGATCCTATCATTTTCGAACATCAAATTGACACTTGGCCCGATGCCATGCCCATCCACAAAAAATAAAGGCCTATTCATCCTTCCAAGAGTGAAGCAATCAAATTTGAAATCGATAAGCTCACGCATGTTGGTTTCATTTATCCTATTGAGTACACCACATGGGTGTCCAATCCTGTTCCCATTCTCAAGAAATAAGGCACCACTCGTGTCTGCACTGACTTCATGATATGAACAAACCTTGTCCCAAAGAAAAATTTCCCACATCTTTCATAGACTAGCTCGTTGAAGAGTATGTGGGGTGTGAGGTTCTATCCTTTATGGAAAAATTCTTCGAATATAATAAAATTTGTATTCGTTCTACTGATCAATTGAAAACCGCTTTCACAAGTCTGTGGGGAAATTTTACTTACAAGGTCATGCCTTTCAGTTTAAAGAACATTGGGGCCACCTTTCAATGTGCCATGTCCTATTTCTTTCATGATTCGGCTCAAATTATCCTTTCCTACATCGATGATTTCACTACTCGTTCTAAAATTAAGTCGCAACACGTTCATGATCTGTGTACCATTTTTCTTCGATGTCGCAAGTGTCACATTTGCCTTAATACTCTAAAGTGTGTCTTTTTCATTCCTGTCAGCCACCTTTTTGGCTTCATCATGTCTAAAGATGATATTACTCTTGACCTGCTCAAAGTTCAATCCATTCTTGAACTTTCTCCTCCTCGTACCCTTCGCCAGTTACAAAGCCTCCAAGGCGAAGCTAACTTCCTTTGTTGGTTCATTCCTCATTATGCCACAATGGTTCATGGGTTCCTTAGACTCCTTATATCTACCATTCCATTTTTTTGGAATGACCAAGATCAATATTATTTTGATGCCCTCAAGCGTTCTCTCGCTTCTTCTCCCTTGATTAGTCCACCAAACTTTGAAAGGGATTGCATATTGTATATCTCAGAATCCACCTATTCAGTTGCTAGGGTTTTCAGATAAGAGGATTATCCAGGAATGGAACATGTAATCTATTATGTTAGTAAGAAAATTAATGAACCCCCTGTGTCCTATTCCCACGAATAAAAGTTAGCGTTGGGAGTTGTGTTCTCTATTTAGAAACTTCACCGTCAACGAGAAGTATTTCCATTGGATCGTTATCCTCCAAGAATACTATCTCAACTTTGTCACACCCAAATTAAGAAACGTTTGGTCCTCACAAAACTCATTTCTGAATTCCCTACAAGTGTGCTTGATCCGCCAGTTAATGACGATCTTCTGAATGAACACTTGCTCGCCATTACCTCAGATGATCCATGGTATGGTGACATCCTTACATATCTACGAACCCAAAAATTCTCCCCCCCCCCCCCCCCAATCTCAATCATGATGATTGATGATGTATTCGACATCATGCCCCTTGCTACCTCCTCATCGTTGATGATCTCTATCATCACGGTGTCGATACTGTCCTTCGTCATTGTCTCACACATCCTGAAGCTGAGCAAGTGCTCAATGCCTGCCATGGTAGTGCTTGTGGTGGCTACCTCTCTGGAATGGCCACTACCTAGAAAATCATGTGTGTTGGGTACTTTTGGCCTTGTCTCTTTAATGATTGGATCGTGGTAGTCAAACTTTGTCCCAATTGCTAGTTATATGTCCCTAACGCATGAGCTCCACCTTCACCCCTCCATTTAGTTGCTGCAACTGGTCCTTTTTGTAAATGGGTTGTTGATTGTATGGAGTGTTGATCGCCATTCATTAATAATCACAAGTAGATTATCATGGTCATTGACTATTTTACCAAATGGGATGAGGGCATGCCAACATTCAATAATAATACTGCTACTAGATCCGTCTTCTTTTTCAACCATGTTATCACTCGATTCGGGGTTCTAAAACAATTGGTGTCCGACAATGGCCGACACTTTGGAGATGAGATATGGTGTGAGATATTATCTCTGTTGGGATTTGAACATCAATATTTGTCGTCTTACTATTCCCAAGGCAATGGAGAAGTTGAAGCTGTCAACAAGTTCCTTAACATTATACTTCAACAAATCATGAATAAACATAAGACCAACTGGAATTTAATGCTCTTCCCTTCTTTGTGGGCCTATAGAACTTATGTCAAGATGGACACTAGGTTCACTCCTTTCCACCTCATTTTTTGAGAGGAGGCATTTTTACCAATCGAGTGTGAAATCCATACCCTTCACCTTCCCATCAAACTCCTCCCAGACACACAACCCTTAGAACAATGACTCATCATGCTTGAGTGTGCTCTCGAAGATCGTCATGTTGCATTACAAACCACCAAAGTGACCAAAAAGTGCACCAAAGCTTAGTATGACTGCAAATTCCACCCTTGTATCTTATTTGAAGGTGCCCTTATTCTAGTGTATGACCAAGCTCATGATGTCTTGGGGCATGGAAAGTTTGAACCATTATGGATAGGGCCTTATATCATTCATAAGAGTTTGGGTAAGGGGGAAAACCTATTAGAGGATCCAGAAGGAGAAATCCTTCCCAATCCTCGAAATGCACTCTACCTCAAGAAATTTTACCCATAACATTTCCCATCGAAATGTGTGTAATATATCTTTCTCTCTTCTTGCATTTAGGTAGTTTTCATACACCACATTCTTACAAATTATCTTCTCATGTATTTCAGATGGATCCATCATCTACACCTTATATCAGTTTTGTTGATGGTGTGGTCGCTTCACCAGGAATCTTGCCTCAACAGCTTGGGCCATTTTTACCCCCTTGCATTCGTTAGTCCACTCCAACGACATTTACATTGGATCTACCACAAATAATTAGTCCAAATATGATAATGTGATAGGTTTTTTAGGTGATGCCCTTAAACGTCGCATCCTTCACCTTCATGCTTGTCTATATTCCTTACTACTTGTCATGCAATTGAATGGGTTTATCATGTGCATAATATTGTCTTATTTAGAAAATATCTACGAGTGAATATTTTGATGCATGAATTTGAATACATTTCATTCAATCATGTGCATAGAGCCCAAAATCACTATGTAGATAATATTTCAAATAACTTTCTAAATTGGCATTTATCACATGTAAGAATACATCTATAAACAAATGGCGAACCACAATCGTCACACGGAAAGATGCATAATCATAAATATGTAGTGTCATACAGTATTTTCATTCCACTACTCTAATACACCTGACATGCTTACTATCATGTTATCATAAAACAAAAATGGGGACCCCCATGTCCCTATGCCTAATCACTATCATATGGACATTCCCAAGCCAATGACTCCATTCCCCCTACCTAATCACTATCATATGGACATTCCCAAGCCAATGACTCCATTCCCCCAACCTGTAGATATCGTATGCCCTGATTGGGAATCACCATGCATCGCATAATTCCTCACCACTCCAAGGGAAGGCCCGTACACTCATCTGTATATCGATTTTATAGCTCATGCCATCCATGATCTGTCACCTCGATCAATAATATGTCACATATATGTCAAAGATCCTCCAACAGAACACCATCATTTGGTCTTTATCATGATGAAGTCCCCCCCTTATCTTCATCCCCAAGCATTGAGGCTCGTCCTACATATCGTGTTTCCTCACTGGTGCTATATTTTCATACCACAAAATTTAGATATTAGTACCACATACACATATTTCTTAAACTATAAATGCACCAAATATATAACAACTTTCACTTACCATCTCGGCCCCATGCTCGTCTTAATGGAAGTGGTAAGTCATGATCCCCTGATAGTTCATGTCATTGTATGGATAGTCATCTATGTATAGTGACATCTGGTCCTAATGAGAAGAAAACTCATGTTAGAACACTTGTCTGACTCCCCTGCCACCTCCTCATATCAGTAGTTTCCCCAAGCAGTGCATCTGAGGCTCCTATGGGCCCCCATCACAGATCCGAACATGAGGTTGTATAGTGGGGATATTCTCAAAGAAGAGTGAGCATAAGACTATCATGAATGAACAACTATCATTGGTCCCTCATCTGCATTGTTTCAACTATTATTTCAATGACGACAACAAATTCTGGTCCCACCCATAGTAGGTCCCTCCCAAAACACTCCCCACTAACATCATCTTCCCTCTAGTGATATGGTGGAAGGCATGGCTACCACAAATTCATAACACCGATGCAGCTATATTTTGTGTCTCAAGCCTCTCTAAGTGATCAACCTAGATATTTTTCCCTTTGCACGGCTACCTCGTACTCAATGACACTAAGCAAAATCATTAATATGCCTCCCACGAGGTAGCACTGGATGTATCTCCCTTGCCACCCCGAAAGGGGAGGGAGTCCTATCAGAAAATATATGTCTTGGATCATGAGCTTTATCCTTTACCCTTGTACTACAAAGGCCTCATAATTTGGGTCCTAGTAACTCACTATCCTCGATAGCAAGGGCTTATCAGCCCTCATCAAAGGGTCCTCTAAGAACTTTAGCATGCCATATCATTCCAACATCCCTCTCATCGGTTGATTCCCCTGAATCTCAGCACAAAGGGCCTAAAACTCTCATTCTTGACATAATATATTAACTCTTCCATCCCTGCAAGACATCATGATGTTTTTTTAGTCAAGAGTATGAAAGAAATTCATAAAAAAGCTCAACTTCAACCTCTAGCAGGCCACCAATCATGCCCATCTTCTTACTCCAGAGCGTAGTTTTTTCCCTCAAAACTATGTTGAATGCACCTTTGAGTCCCATTTATGTGCTCTAGATCATAGATCAGGCCCCAAATAGTGCACAATGACTGCGAGGAAGAGAAGGGATCCCCAGCAGGTAGCTGAAGGCCTAATCTAAAAACCTAAACCACTAAAAATGATGAATATGGTTAGGCCACCTACCTCCAACTTACAGATCTTGATTCTAACAGTCGGTTTGTATGCTATTATCTCCACAAGATTTAGGGTCTTCTCCTCTTCTCCAGAGTCTCCACAACTCGCTATGCAAATGAATTGGATTTGGAAAGCCCTTTTATAGGAAAAAATGTGGTTTTTTTCCATCACCCATTGTGACCAAACCATAGCTCCATTTGACGAACTGTCAGCACCATTAGAAAGCTCTCACTGAGTTCTATAACGGTTATCTCCTTTCTTTTGTTATTTTGAAACTTCACCTGGAATCCATTTTTTCCATAAGGTCTTACTTTTCCGCCTCTTAAAACTGAATCTCTTCATTTGAGCCATCCATACTATGGTACCACTTTACCTTTACATTGGTTGACTCACATGTCAATTTTTGTCATGTACCTTCTACCAAGGCAAATTTATAATGGATCATCACTATCACTTGTCTCAAGAGAATTACAATAAGTCACCATTATTGGTTTATGTCTGGTTGCAAATAAAATGAATAATTCCCCTCTAGAGGGTTTTAGATCACTAGGCATCCTTAGTATGAAGATAAATAAACATGGTTATATCCTCCATGGGCTAAATTCTAGTGCTTAGTAATACAACATTGAGGTTGTCTTATATCATTTTTAAGTTGATACTTCAAGTCCAATTCATATGAAAATATAATAATAGTTGTTTCATGAGAAATAACGATTTGATTGCTAGATGTGGGAATTGACTCCTTGAGGAGTGATAAGGGAAATCCCTCAATAATTACAAAAATGCTAGATCCTAATTGTTTATGAGAATAATAACATAAATAAATTGTTCTCATTAGCAATAACTCTAAATAATGGAGTTAAAATTATCAATAGAATTTTATGAATAAATTACAAAAAAATGTAAACAATGATAATTAGCCTTGATAGTTAAATAAAGAAAAAATGATGATATTCAACATAATAGAACAAGGTAGAATGGTATAGCAAACTTTTAGAATGTTTTATATACATCCTTTAAGATATAATTTATCCATAATACTCTTGACCTCTATGAAGACATATATGTTTCATGCCAATCTTGTAACTAATGCATCTAGTTCACCTCCTTTTGCAAGAAACGCGACTTCCACATATGCAAAGGATAGCTTGCTCAATTAACGCTAACAATCTATTGGAGGCATGACATGCTTTCAAGAAAAAATTGAAATGGTTGTTTGTCTCTGCATCTATAAAGGATAAGAATGATGACACTATAGACCTAGAGGTTGGGTTTAATATAGAACCACTACAAGTGATACTAGCATCTATTTCTAAGCATTTCTATGAAACAGTGGGATAAACTTTTTAAAGTTCATTAATCATTAAGTATTTTCTCAACCTTAATCCTAAGAATCTGTGTATGGAAGAGATCATAAGGTTTGACTCCATGTTGACTTTTTTCCTTAATGATTGCAAGAGGCAGGTGCTACCAATTATGTGGCATTCAAGGAATTTAATTTTCATACAATCTAAAACAATGTCAGTATCCTAGTGAAATGATAGTTTGCAAGTTTCAAATATCCACTATTTACATATTGGATGCCATGTTCATGATCTTGGCTGGTGAAATATGTATGCTTAAAATAGAGTTAGATTGGAGTAATGTCTTCAACATGAAGGAAATTGGTTCTAAATTCTTGAAGGCAAGGACATAACTCTCTACCAGTAGCAATAGCCTTGGTATGTGGGTGTTACTTGGAAAAGATGTTATTCTTGAAAAAAAATTCAAGAAGCTTCTAGCTCTATAAAAATAGTGAATACATAGTCTCAACAACCATTAAGTTGGAAAATTTCCACTAGATGTTATATAATTAATGCAATAGATAATTACATAGCATGGATTGATAAAGGCATGGAAGAAAATTTTCAAAATAAATTATATGCCCAAGACAACAAGATCTAATCCCCATTTGGCTGATTTGTGCCTATCACTCAGATTCCCTGATACAAAGCTACAAAAATGACATGCTATACTATCTTGTGGAGCCAATATTTCATGAGGGACAGAACATAATAGAATTATGTGCTCCCAGGTGGTAGAAAAGGACAATTTTCAAATTTAATGGGCAATAATTATTATAGTCCTATGCAATCTTGGATGTAAAAACCCTCTCACTAGATTATGTCAATGCATACATGTGTTTGAACTTTGAAGGTACTACTGATTTGCAGGTACCCTAATTCTTGTCTAGCCCATTAGTGATAGAAAACCCAACCTATGAATGTTGGAATTTTGATGCTTCATTGTTTTGCATGATAACTAAACATAAGGGAAGAAAACATTGTATTGATGAACTTTTAAGGTGTTTGTGGCGGATCATTGATTTCAGGTAGCACCCTCATTTTGCACATGCTACAATAGGGTAGTAAAATGAACCAACTCCTTTGAGTAGTAGTGTACCATGAATAAGCTCCCTAGATCACTAAATTTGATTTCATGTTGCCATAAATATATGCCTTGCTAGTCACATGCTGGTTTTCACAACTAGACTGTTGGTCAGGCCTTTAATAAGGTTCAAATTGGGATCGAAATCTCAAATCAGTTCCATTATAGTAGAATATTTTTAGAAATAATTGCAAGTGGAACAAAAAAATATCATCCATTTCAGATATAATTTCATGCCTCACAGGCTCACATTTAGTCATGCTATCACCAAACACTAAAACTAAATTTTGGTTCCCTTGGTTCAATTTTGTTAGATAATCTCAAGTCAAACACATATGAAATATAAAAATTGTAATTTAAATGTAATACATTCTAACTTTCTCATACATAGACATCAAAAAGGAAAAATTATATGACTTCTCCATTCTCTTGAATACTCAATTGCATAGTGACAAATTTCCTAGAGGCATGTATAAAGTTTTAAAAAAAAAGGTGGCATATTAGCTACCCACATATTGGCTTAATATTTGTGGCACTATGGACTCAACATGCCTCAAACTATGATCCAAAGAATGCTTGGTCTTCTCAAATCTTATCAAAACTAAGTCCCGTGTAATGGCTTGAAAAAAATAGAAACACCAAGTATGAGACAACTCATATGGAAAAGCACATGTTATTGTATCAACTTAAATGTGGAAATGTTCTACTTCTAGGGTAGATTATTTTTCCCAAACACACAACTAAGAAACATCATAAGGTTTGAACATAATTTCCCAATTAAAAAGGAACTAACAAAGTTTTGTAAGAAAAGTAAACACCACAACTAAAACTTACGCCAAAGAATCATAAATATCAACATCATAGATTAAGTTTGTATGATTCTTTTTAATGTTAAGAAAGTCTCAACATTCATTAGGTCAAAATGGAAAATAGTCAAATCATTACAACATTAAAATTTAAATGGTAAGATAAAGAAAAGAAAAGGAAATTGGTCTTAAAAATAATTACATATGGATGTCCACTTTTTTTAAGACAAAAACAAAGAACCATCAATTTGTAAATTATGAATAGTAAACTATTTTCTTCTTTATATATGCTACATGGAACTAAATTTTTTAATAGGACATCATCCTTCTCTATACCACATTCTTAGTTCAACAGGTCCTTTTGTTTGTACGTTTGAATTATTTTTCCTCATTTTTCACTTTTAAGAATGGTAGGGAAAAGAGATATTACCAAGTATAGCTCACTGCAATATCCACAATGTTGAAGAAGGATTTTGGCCTTATCAAGTTCTTGATGCAAAACATACAATTCCTATGCCTCACTGACACCTTGGGCATGTTGCTTCTAAGGTAGGAAATATTTTCATTATTGTTTAAAGCATAAAATTTAATATTAAATAATATGAGGGTGTGTTTTTTGCGGAAAGGTTTAAGATGAAAAATCTATGTTGTCTTAAACAAATGTCTTAAATGACCCTCATGTGTAATTTCCTTATAGAAATTCTAGAATTTGGCATAGAATAAATTTACCAAAGACATGTTTGGCCATCTCATATTTGGAAACTACCAAACCTACCTCTTGTAAAGAAATGTTTTGCTATTATTTTCAAGGCTTGCTTTTCTTACTGTGGAAAGCCAAGACCAATTCTAACCACCAACTCAAATGCACTCTAATTCCATATGACAATTGCATGAGAAATATACCTTTCAAGTTGGGTTAAATATTTGAGTGGTTACAATGCCAACTAGATAAATAGGCCTATGTTTACGATTTTTCAACTCCCAAAATCTGTTGTGACAACACAGAGAACCATGATAATTTACGAATTTAGCTCCATAGATTCAAATATGAATGGTTGTTCTTGAGTGACCATGCACATGCTTTGGTATTTGATGCCAAAAGTACACAATGATGCCTTGATTATTAGCTTGGGAAACATAGTAAATTGATTATTAGCCTAGGAAACAAAGCACAAGCTTTTCCCACAACAGTTAATCCCGCAAGAATATGTATGATCTGTACATTTAATATTTAAGAAAATTTATAAGTAGGAGATCACTATAACTATGTATGCACTAGTCATCAAACCATCAAAATTATTTTAGTATCATAATATAGTTTACAAAATTTACCTAGATAAATATACCATAACAAGCATACCACAAATGGATGAAATGTTGGAAGTGTGATAGAATTACACCAAGAAACAAAACAAATTGAATTAAATACTGATGTGGGTGATTGTCACCAATCAAAATGGTTTGAAATTTCCACACAATTACACCAATGATTTGAGGGAAAGTTGACTCTCAACGAATAATGAACTATTCCCTAGAATTCAAAGTCAAATAACAAGGTTGGATGTGAATTCAATTAACCTTGGAAATCCTATGAATTGATGATATTGTTGTGATTCAACAATTCATTTAATTAACTGTCATGATGCCAACATCTTGGTGCAAGGAACTTGGCATGGTTGAGCAACAAAGTCATAGGTATTGCCAAACTAGTCACAAGGTGAATGTGGACTTTGTTGGAATCACGTCTTGGGAAACAAGATGTGCATGGAATAATGGACCCTAAGTCTAAATAGAACGTGATGGAGTATGGTAGGATCAATTAAAACCCACTGGGAAAATGTATGTATTACTAACACAAGCATCACCTAATTGTCAGCATAATCTATTTAAAAAAGTTATGTCAAATGGGAAATATTGGATAAGTCCAATGAAAATTAGGTAGAAAACCTTGTGGGGCCTTCAAACAATAATACCTTGATCTCAATGAAAAAATATTTAAATAATTAGTGACAATTTTTTTTTCAACCATCCATGTTAGTATCAAATCTTCACAAAATGCAAACATGTAAAGATTTCTTTTAGTTCTTTTAAATCACCGAAATAGCTTATCTAAGAACTATCAACATCATCAAATAGTAATAATTACAAAATAAAAGTCCAAATTCAAAACACTAATCTACCATCCATGACAAATAAAGTAATGAATTTATCTATTATTCTCTCCTCCTTGCACCACCACAATGGGAAGCATGTTAGAATCATGTGTCATACCATGTACGGAACCATCATAGTTCCATAGTAGCAGGAAGCATGACTTTGAATTTTCATATAGCAAATTACATGGCACTTCGAAAGTTGTCCTATCTAGAGAGAGGTTTTGGCTTCTAGACCAGGTGGGCGAGGGACATTTCCTACAAGACTAATCAAAGGACCTTAGGCCATGCTCTCTGCATTTATCACCAACAGAAAAAACAATGGGATAATTGCATGAACACTTTGTAGCAGAACTACAATAGGCCAACTCTTGTGTCCATTGAGAAATCCTAATTTTAGGTTTGTTATGGCTTCAAACCTCCTTCCTCTTATAAACTTCAATTTTATTTCCTTGTAATACCCAAATCCCACCAACAAAAGAAGCAAGATAAGGTTTCTTCCTTTGTGAAGAACCTATCCAAAATGTAGAACAATGTCTATGAAATAATTTAGTAAACACAAGCCAAGTACAAAGCATTGTATGAAGACCTCAAATACCTCCTCATTTTCAGGCTGGAAACATATTTTAGCATCATTTTCACAAAAAAAGGTTCACAAATAAGCCAAATAACAACCTCAAGCCAATCCAGTGTGAGCAATATACCACCACGTGATAGGCTGCTCCAACTGCCTTCAAAATGGATCTTCAACCTCAGCATTCTATGGATGATTTGGTGAATGTCAATTAGATCAAGTTGCATGAGCATTACCATTTGAAGGAATCAGTCTTAGTCACACATCAGGGCACCACCATTCCTCATTTTCATCCTCCTTTTCTTGTAGATATGATGCTTGATCTACAGGATAGTGTCAAAACTGAACTTACTTGGTGGTATGCAAAGGCTTTTTCCCACCCAATCCGAGTGTTTTTCCTAATCAACAGTTGAGTAGTAATTCCCAAATCTATGTAAAAATTATTAAATAGGGACAATTTATTCCTAGAAGAAGAAACTATGAAACTTGGTCAAATGGACCTTGTCCAAATATGTATCATATTTGTGCTTTACCCTTTGTATTTTGTCTTGTATAGTTGACTTCAACAAAAAGGATCCTTCCACTAACATTCATATTTATATTTGTACATCTAGGAGACTTGGTAAAAAACATTCCCCCCTAGTTTTATAATGTATATAAACTTGTAAAGAGTATACGACATGTTCAATTGTGGGCCATGGTGATCTCCTTTGAACTGTGCTTATACCAGTGACAAATAGAGCTGCTAGATTTTGGTATTTTAGAATATAGATGGAACAACATACCTAATAGTTTCTTTGGTCTAATTTTCTCTTAGCATTAGGGCCCGAAAAGGTAAATATCTTTTCCAAAGTATTTGAACATTTTCTTGTATTTTTTTCCCTACGAAGATATTCTTGTATAATGAGAAGAACATTTTAAGAGGGTACAACTTTCAAGGGAATATTTTAAAAAACTATGGTTTCAACTACATATCATTTGGATCTGTGGGAACCAATATTAAATGACAACCAAGATGGTAAAGGTAATATAATTTAAACTTGTATCATTTATTAACAATTTAATCTATAGGAACTAAGGAATATATAGTATAGAGCCATCATTGAAATCAACAAACCTAATATTGGATTTCCATACGATAAAACAACCAAAAATCTTTGGCATTATCAAAGAAGTTGAAACCAAAACCCAACATGAGAGATTATATCATATGGCATTCTTTTGTGATATCAAGAGAGTTATTTGATGGCAGGTTGAAACAAATGACACAACATATTGAAAAAAAAACATAACAATCACTTCCCTCTGGTCAATTAATTAATTAATATTTGTCAATGTTACAATTACCAACTCAACAAACAAACTCAACACTAGACAATAAGAATTCTATGAATATTCAGAAAAAGCTCATAAATAATTTTTTGAGTAGAATAGTAAGTTTTTTCTTGTTTCGGTCATATGACCTTATAAATGGACCCATAGTTAATCGGCAAGCTTGCAAATAAAAATCACCCATCCATGAAAAAATCTGCAAGTACTAGTGGGTTTGAGTTCGACCCGCTAATAATTGCATCTAAAACTCATTCTCAATGAGCTTGAATCGCCAACAAGTTGGTTTGGCCCATTTTATTTGCCTCAAGAGTACTCAAAACTTTGACCAAGTTTTGCAACATGGATAACAACATAGCAAGTATGTAAATAAATCAAGATGCATCACCAATCTAATGTTGTCATAAATCTACTTGTCAATTTCCATACTTATTCACAAATAATTGGTTGTTTTGTTCAAGAATGTACGAATGAAACTACTCATAATCTCAAAGTGATCTTGTTGACTTGCTTAATCATAATTGCACATCACCCACCATGCCCCACCCCCTCGGCCATCCAAAATCTCCTCCTCCCCAATTCACAATGCTTAAGTTAGGATCATCCTCTTGACAACATCTCAAATTATTTCCAAAGACTAGTTGGATTCTGAAGTATGAATCATACATACATCAACAATTCCACCATGCCATTGACTTAATATATGGTGTTGTGTATAATTTTTCCCTTGAGACAGCTTTGACATCAATAATGAGAAACTATTATAAGGAAGAATCAACAACCTGAGATGAGTTATGTATCAATGGGCCACTTGTAAAAGTGCAGCCTGAAGTTACCAATAGTATAATGAACTATGTAAAGGTATCAGCACTAGAAACCATGCAACGGTGAAAAATCCCATTCACATACTCTGTTGTTTCAATTTCCTACCCTTTTACACCAATTCACCTTAAGGCATTCATAGTATCGAAGCACAGTTACTGCAAGTGAAATCATAATCTAAAATTCCACATCCATATGCCTGCAACACTTGAAAACTACATGTATTTGAGTCTCATATCTTAAGGCATTGGTGAGATATTTGTTAAGCTACTTAGTAATTCATGCCCTCATTTAGGTCTAAATAGGAAAAGGAGCCACAACATAACACCATGTAGTCCTTACTGCAAATGATGGCTAATTTCCTAATAATTTGGTCATTTTCTCCCTATCAAATCTCTTAGTTAATTAATGTGAAGCACCATTGTATACAACACTCTAAGAGGTAGAGGAACCCATCTGGGCTCGAGATTGGAAATATGGGAAGAACCAAGTTATGATGAGAAATTTCCATCACTCTGTTCCTCGAAAAATGCATCAAGGGGCCACAATGGGAAACTGCTCGAAATATGGGAAGAACCAAGTTATGATGAGAAATGTCCATCACTCTGTTCCTCGAAAAGTGCATAAAGGGGCCACAATGGGAAACTGGGCATATGATATATTATGCTACTAAAACTTATGAGGTGTCTACGATATATAAAATTAATAAAAATAAGGTCTATGAATTATAATTACAAGGAAAAACCCTCCTGGGTTTTATCCATTAAGGATTGACCCTACTTCACCGAGGGTCCATACATAACCATATAAGAATAATAGAACAACTATCTAGGTATAGTTACACATTCAGGTATGATCAAACATCAACTCGTTGTGATTCTAATTTAGCTTACTAGCTGAGATTGTTGTCTGTGGCCATGACATGCCACAATATTCTTGGTTATTAAATAGTTTGGTAGGTAGGTACCATGGTTCCTCATTATGGGAAATAGTTAAGGACTATGGTTACACACAGCACAGGGTTTTTCATGTTGTTCTACCACTTTGGACATTAAAACACCTCAAAATGGGCACAAGGATAGGTATCCTAATCACCTCCCAACCATTGACATCTTCTTGTGTGAAAGTTTCACCCCCTAGAGTGAAACCAGTCCCAATATTTAGGCTAGGGATCCGAGAGGTTGTCCCATGTCCACCCTGCTAGAACACAAAATTTCTAGAGAACTTTGTGGGACTCCAAGGATATATATATATATAATATTATAATAATATATTATTAATATATATATATCCACACCCACAATTGAAAATGGATTCTAGGGATGTATACCACCCAATGTATAGCCATGGACTCCATAGGTCAATGTCTCCACCCTTTGATTAGAAAGGCACTGTAGAGATCAATGCCTCCACCCTTTAGGAATATCCCCACCCATAGTTTGTAAGGGGTTCTAGGGATGTATATCTCCACCTAATGTAAAATTAGGGACTCTAGAGGTTAATGTCTCCACCCTTTCATTATAAAGGGGCTCCAGAGATCAATTCCTCCACCCTTTAGGCATCAAAGATTCCAGAGACATGGCTTTCCACCCTAGCTCTATTTCGATATTCCAGAGGCTATTCGCCACCCTAAGCTTACTTCATTAAATTCTTCCAATTGATCACTATAAAGTGATTTCATCGCATAGTTGTTACATGATTATCAAGGAGGATTCCCATAGACGCGGTGATGAAGTTAACAAAAGGGTCAGTGAACTTGGACCAAAATGGGTCTATCTTGATTTTGTCCTGTGGCTTAAAAATACATATGTGACCCTAGATTTGACATGCTAACACATTTTCAATCAACATGGGTATTATGGGATGACCATCTACGAAAAATAATAGTAAAAATTCTAAATGCAAATGCAGCCAATAATTGTAGGCACACGCGATGACTGTAGGCACATAGTCAACAAGAATTTCTCACAGCAAAAAGGCTTAGTGATGCTAAATCCTTCCATTCAGTATCAAACATAGAAACAAAGACTGCAAGCTTTTAATGAGGCAAAGCAAATCATCTACATTTTTATGGTAACCTGTGATGTTATTGATTCATTTATATCCTTTCCTATGCCTTTTCAGTGAAGACCTTATTCTTGCATGACTATTTTGTACCTCGGTTGCTAAGAGTTATTAAAATGCTCCCTGTCTTCCTAACTACGCTCTTTTTTTCTTCCTTGTCCCCTTCTTCCTCACCTGTTTCCCTTTTTTATTGTTGCCCCTCATCTCCAATTAGTTAGGCCCTTTCCCCGTCTCCTCAATTTTTCTGCCATCTAACCCTTCTCCATCCTTGGTATTTGTTTGTTATCTACCACCTTTACAAGTCTCCTTATCGATCCTTCTAGGAATGGCCCTTCTCCCTTTCTCATTATTCTCTAATTCTGCAAAATATCCCTCTCTCAAAGTCTCTCTCTTGGTCCTCCCTATTTCATATTGTCTAATCCTTTCTATTTTGGATTGTCCAATCTTTGGAGCAATAAAAGGGTGTCTTTTAAACTCCTAATTACCTTCACATTAATTATCAACCCAAGGACGACTTTTTATTTCAAGAGTGTACTCAGTCTGAGGCGGCTATTTACTCAAAAGTAATGTTTTGTAGTATAGTGCTTAAAAGCTACAAAATTAAATGAATGCTTAAAAAAGAAATCTAACAATAACATAAACTCAAATGCTCTGAAATCCAACTATTCACTCAGCAAACATCAATTGAGGATACAGTAGCAATAACTCATTCCTCTAGAGATTGAAGCAATTGAAATCAAACCGGAACAAGACAATCAATCTGAGAAAAAGGAAGCAATAACCAACGTTCTCTACACTTGACAGTCCTGCTTTAAAGCAATCAAAAGGAAATCGAACTTGAACTAAAGCTGCCATTGAAAGTAAACTAGGAAAACTCTTTAAAAGCAAACTAGTGCAATTAATCAATAGAAATGAACAACAAAGTAAATGGGTGCATGTCTACAACTTAACTACTTCAAAAGGCTAAATCACACCAAGAATTGCATCAGTCGAAGGTTCGGTAGAAATAACCCATCCTTTTCGTAACTGATGAGAAAAAATCCAAGGTCTGGGAGCTAGGTAGCAGATGTTGGGGCTCACTACAGCCTGAGATCGTCCTTGATGAATATAAATGAAATGGCAAGTAAAGGAAATAACAATGAAATAGAACATCACATCAGCCAAGGGTTTGGTGGCAATAACCTATCCCTTTCATAACTGATGGGAGCAGATTAGAGGTCTGGGAGCCAAATAGCAGAAGCTGACACTCACTACAGCCTGAGTCTGTCCTTAAGAAATGGCAAGTAAATGAAACAACAAATCAGCAATCTTGAAATAGACCAGCAATTGAAATGAAACAACAATTCAGAAATGGAACAACAACTAAATATGAATGTACAACAATCCAAATCAAGCACGCAACACACTTATCATTAAAAGGGACAGTAATCTGTGCTTCGATACAATCTGCATGAATCATAGTTATAAAGTAACAACAATTGTAATGGAACAACAATCCCGAATAAACAACAGTCACAATTTAAGAATACATCATACAGTTGTACCGATTTAGGAACATACAACGCGGTTAATCTGTAATCGAATGACAATCTGTAAGGAACAACAATGTTATATCAATTATCCAAAGGAACAGCAATGTGATACAAAGTTAAAATGATAACATAGCATTCCTGTTGCAGATAACGATAGTATCCAATCAAGTATATCTAATAGCGCTGATATGTAAAACAGTAAAGTGCGTCAGATTACTGAACAGAGTAAAAGAAAGAGATCAAACCACATAGGAAGCATAAAGATATAATACAGCAACAACGTACTCCACCAGAGGCTGGGCCCTTAGCCACCAGCGGATGCTGCTGGGTTACTTCAGGATCAAAGATGGAATGGCAACTAGATTTATATTAAAATATCAAAGTAGATTTACAGTGGATTACAACAAAAAGTCTCTCAATCTCTCAGCCATTATCAATTCTCTCTGCCATCCTCAATTCTGAAGCTCTAATTCATCCTCAATTCCATCATTCGAATCCCTCTGAAATCACCCCCTCTCTGATCTCTGTTGTGATTTAAATAAAGAGAGATCATAGAGAAGTTATAATCAAGATAAGTACAACATGATTTCTATTACAAAATTAGATTGTTTGCAACCAATTGATAAACAAGAAGATCTATTTCCATCCAGATTTCAACAAGAGCAAGACGAATTTGGCTTTGCAGCTGAGATTTGGAGGACGGTCACAACAACAAATCTGAGAAAATCGTGCTCAAATAACCCTACGTTTCTCTCCGTACAAGCCGAATTTGGCAAACCGTTCTTTGTTAATGTTAATTGGGTCCATTCTGGACAAAACCCATGTTCCATATTTTCCAAATCCTGCTACATTTGCTCAGAATCTCAACCGCAAAATCGTGACTTCTTATTCCAGCAAATTTCTGAGTTGGCACTTTTAATGATCAAGTCTTCAATCTGGAGATTATCTTGGAGGCTAAAAATGGTGAATAATGTTACAACTGATTTATTAAAACTATCATTGATAAAATCACGCATAATCATCAATTTATTAGAAATAAAAGAGAATAAATAATATTCATCCATAAGAGCATAAAAAATGGTTTTAAATGATAACTTATAATAGATGATATAATAGAGAAGAGTAAAAATGGATGAAATAAGTATTACAAAGTGGTCGTATTCATGGCCCAACATACCCCCACACTCAATATGTTGCATGTCCTCATGCAACGAAAATTGAATATATTGCATGTCTTCATGCAACCCAAAGACAAAAACCATGCGTTAACCAAGCAATAAAAAATATGTTCATCTTAGCTCATGAAATGGATAGAACAAATGAATTCTTTCTTAATTAATGAATATTCACTTTTAGTAATCTTGATGAAGGCATAACAATTTTTACATTGATATTCAATTATATGTATATATGAAGTTGCAACAAAATATGATATAAGTAACAGCAAACTTCATTAACCATTTTCTCAAAAACTACAACCCAGCTTTTGTTGAAATTTGGCAAGTAAATTTATAATATATGAATGCCTTTATGATCCAAAAATCGGACTGTTTTGATGCATGGATCATGATATATAAACAAAATGGTTGTAGGTGAGAGTGCATGATTTCCGAAATTTTATGAACCAATTTATCTTGAATTTATCTAGGTATGTGTATTTTAATAGTATGTCTGTGTTTCCTAGAGATCACAAGAATTGAGTTCATAGTTTTTGGAAATATCAGGGAAATCAATTTCTATACTGAAATTGTATGCCTTAAAAGAAAGTAGAAAACATCCATCATGCATAGCAATTCCTCCCCCTCTCTAAAAAATTAGCATGTCCTCATGCGATGCTAGAAAACAAAGAGAGGTGGTTGCTACCAGCTGTTGAATTGTACGCTTGGTGTAAAACAACATGAAATAAGGGAGGTGTTGAGAATGAATAAGAAGAGCAATGGATGATAAAGAAAATGAATGACATGGTCATAAAAAAATGAAGGAACACTCCCCCATACTCGGAAATAATATGCTACTGAAAAATGGGAAGTGGTAGAAATGAAAGATGGTAAATAATGCTCAAAATGGATTTTCATTAGATTCTCCTAAATTTATAATAAATTAGAAAACTATGGAAATTTTACCTCAAGTTTTACCTCCAAAAATGTGGAATGACATATAAATACTGGCAGTTGTTGAAGCTGATGTAGGCAGAGTTGGTGCTGAAAGTGATGCAAAAGGTGGAATCCATGGAAGCACATCATGTCTGAAGAATTGTTCACGTTCGCGAGCCTTTACTGTGAAGTGCAATAGTGTGGTCATGCTATGAATAGAATTCTGCCCATACTTGTTGTTCTCCTGTAAACAAAGCACTATTTTGCATACAATGTTCTTGAATCCATAGTGTTAGCTTTGAATAGCAACAGATAAAATGCATGCAAAAATTTCAATCAGAAAAACTTATCAAATCAACAAGTTATGGCAGAGTGTAGTAATCATATCACATGCAATCCCATAATGCATACATTCCCCCCTCCAATTGGAAAAGGGATCCCATGACCATAAAGCAATTGAAAGGTGTTGTGCTGACGGTAAGGCAAGGGAATGAACAATACAACAGTAAATGAAGCAGAGTACACATATCAATGATAGGACAACGAGAGTTATGGTTATAATGAGAGCAGAGTGTATAAAGATAGTTATGAATAAAAGATAGGACGCTTTGGATTGATGATAGTTTATGCAAAATGAAAAAGGACAACAATATGTTAAAAGGATGCTTTGATGACTGTATTCTAGCTGAAAATGATGTGATTGATCGTAAAACAGTTTCTCATGCATAAAGGTTCAAAATAGGGAAAAAGTTAAGGAAATTACTTCTCTGATAAAATAAAAATAAAAAAAGGGTATTATAATAATAATTGACGAAAAGATATAACTTCAATACCATAAGCAGAGCCGCTACTGCCAGCAGGCATCCATAGCCTCGGCAAGGTTTCTTTTTAACCCATATGAGCCAGGATCCTCAATTTATAAATGGAGAGTGCCAATGCTATTCTACAGAAGAGATCAGTGTGCTGGCGTGGTAACCAGATAACCACAATGCCATTCACTAGGATGTAGTAAAAGTGATCAGGACGGCTCATGATGAGACCTCCTGTTCCAAGGATAATTTGGTTATCCAATGGATCATAACCCTGGTGTGGTGGCCATAATGGGAATGTCACTTTGTTACAACCTTATGAACATGGTAGGCTGGCTCGTAATGAGACCCCCTATCCTCCGTCTGCGAACAAAATTTTGTTGTTATTACACATTTTTATGAGAAAAAGAGGGAGGCTCAGTACTCCTTAAGAGCAGGGATGGCGGAAGAAGTTGAATATGTCAATATAAAAAATATACCCATAATCTCATTTATTACAGACAGAGAAGATTATAACCAGGAAGGGTGGAACCAGCATGGTATTAAGATGATCAATCAGTATCATGTACAGCAGAAAACAATGCAGTAAAGTAATATATAAATAATTGTGTCCTTTTTTGAAAAGATTCTAACATCAAAGAGCTATCCTGTTAAAGATCATAACGTAAATAATATTAACTTTGCTTCAAAAGAATCCATAATTCCTGTCCTCATAAAAGTAGTGTACTTCATGCCATGAAAGAGAATCAGGAGAATGTGGTTGAGCTGATTATGAATAATCCCACAACAGAAAGGAAAGGGTTGCCCTCAAAAATATTCCCAAAGTGTTGCTTGTTTTTGAAGGAACAACAAAAACACTCAAAAAGAAAGTGGTGTTCTGTGTAGGGAACAACAAAGAAAATGCATACCAAAAAAAAGCAAAAATACACACAAAAACGCGAAACTGTTGTTCCTTTTGAAAAAGGATCAGCAAAAACACGCACTGCTGTTCCTTTTTTAAAAAGGAACAGCAAAAACTCAAACTGCTGTTCCTTTTGAAAAAGGAACAGCTGTTCCTTTTGAAAAAGGAACAGCAAAAACACGAACTGCTGTTCCTTTTGAAAAAAAGGAACAGCAAAAACTCAAACTGCTGTTCCTTTTGCAAAAGGAACAGCAAAAACACGCACTGTTGTTCCTTTTGAAAAAGGAACAGCAAAAACTCAAACTGCTGTTCCTTTTGAAAAAGGAACAACAAAAACACGAACTGTTGTTCCTTTTGAAAAAAAGGAACAACAAAAACTCAAACTGCTGTTCCTTTTGCAAAAGGAACAGCAAAAACACGCACTGTTGTTCCTTTTGAAAAAAGGAACAGCAAAAACTCAAACTGCTGTTCCTTTTGAAAAAGGAACAGCAAAAACACGAACTGCTGTTCCTTTTGAAAAAGGAACAGCAAAAACACACCAAATGCTGTTCCTTTTGAAAAAGGAACAGCAAAAACACACCCAACGTGAAAGTGCAAAAGCGCTGTTCCATTTCGAAAAGGAACAGCAGCTGTTCCATTTCGAAAAAGAATAGCAAAATACACCACCATAAAATGCAAACACGCAAAGAATGAATTAGCTGTTCACTGCATTGATGCTTTTGAATGAAGCAATACCTGAAACACAAAATATAAAAGAAATTAGAAAAGAAACAACATTTTTTTTTTTTTTTTTAAATATGTAAATTAAGTTACAACAGCTATGATATTATGTAAAAAAAATGATCTATTTGAAAAATGTTTTGGCAGCAGTAACAAGACATGAATCTTGAAATTGAAATCAATTCTTCATTTGTTCTATTATGAATCCGTTGGGTAATTATTTGGATAAAATTCCTTTTGTTTTTTAAAAAGTTCTTTGAAAAATCACTCGTCCATAAATTGACCTTCCTTATTTTCCCAAGACCTGCAAAAAACGAGTATCTACCTGCAATAAAACATTAAATCATGGAGAAAGAGAGGTGCGCGGGCTCCCCTAATCCAAGAATTATGTAAAAAACTAACAAGTAGTTACTCTGTAAAACAAATCATTGGAGAAAATAACAAAGTAAAGTTTATTTGTTACCTGCGGGAGAGCAGTGGTCGACCATACTAACCAGCAGTGTTTTAATCACAACTTCTTTGTTTTTCGTCCAAAGTGAGTGATTCCAAAGCCAAATGAGAGCTAATTCAAAGGTGTATTTCCAATAGAAACAGGTTTTAAAAACTCAATGATATGATATGTCAAATTTGTTTAGAACAACCTGCATAATAGAGTCATTTTCGATTACCCGGTTTAGACCAACAGTTGATATTTCAAGCGTAACTTTTTCGTTTGATGTCGGATTCGAATGATTCAAATTGGAAATGAAATTATATTCATTTATTTATCTCCAATAGAAACAGGTTTTGAATACAAGAAGAATTGATAGGTCAAATACTGTAGGGAACAGCCAGAAAGACATAGTTTTAAGAGTGCTGATTTACAATAGGCAGTCAGTATTTTGATCATAACTTCCCCATACGAGAACGAAAATAAGTGATTCCAATTGCATTGTAAACTAGATTCATAGGGGAATCTACCATAGAAACAGGTTTTCAAAATTCATTCATTTAGGCCTCCAAAAACTGACTGTCCCAACTCTGTTCCTGAGCTGCCCGCTAGACATCCGGTCAATGTTTTGGCTCTAACTTTTTCGTTTCAAATCCAAATTGAGTGATTCGAATTGAGTTAGAAAGTAGACATCAAGGGCTACTTAGGATAGAAACAGGTTTTAAAAATATTCACTTTTGGTCCCCCAAAACATGACTGTCCCGACTGTTTTTCCAGAAAGTTCATCAAGCCCGCAAGCCAAAAAAAATGATATTCAAGCATTTTTTCAAGTTGGTGTTAAAAATGAAAATGAGTGTTTGTAGAACTTATTATTTCCATTATGATTCATCTACATACATAAATTATTAAAAAAATTTATCACCGATGTTGATTTCGATAGCGTGTTGTAATAAAAACAACTAGTTTTACAAAATAATAAAATGTGTTTGTTTATTTCTTTATTTATTTATTTTCTTCACTATCCTATTTTTCTTTGAGAATTGATTATGTTTATGTATATGAGTATTTCCATTGGAGCCATTTTCGAAGTAAGGCTCATGTATGCACATACCCAAATTCGAAAAAATGCATGTTGACAAAAATTAGGGTATGAGAAGTCAGCTTCCCTTCAAAAAATGGTATCAAAAATTGTTGAAGCATAGAGTGATTTTGCAAACAAATGATGGAGTGAAACCAATCTTCAATATATCTTTTACTTTCTTGATTTCCCATAGCCATCATACCATGAAGTTCTTGGTCTTTTAAAATAACTTGTTGATGCATCCTACAAGAAACCTCATTTTCTTCCATAGCTTCTACAATTTTAGAATTTAAAACATTCTGAATCTCATTGTAGGTTTTCTCTAATAACACATGTGAGATAGAATGGGTGGGAAGGGTGGGTAAATTTGTCAGTTCAACATTGTAAGCATGTTGTACTGGTTTATTATGGTGAGGGTGTGGAGTTAGTTGAGCAGGAAAATGTGTATGGAATGGAGCATTTTGATGATGTGGTTGATTGGGTTGTGTGAATGAATATGATATGCAAGTAGGATGTTTCAAAAGAGCCGGTGGAGAATATGGAGAATGTTCTTGTGCTACAAGATAAGGGAGAGTAGTCATGCCATCATAAGATGAACCATGCCCAACTTGTAAACAAGATAGGTGGTTATATTGAAATTGACATGACTGCCCTAACACATTAGCATTCCATAATGGATTATGCAAGTATGACAATGGAGAAAAAGTGTTTTGAACCATACCTATAGGCCTTGTTGTAGCTTTCCCATCTCTTTGATATGCTACTTCCATCATAGATAAGGAATAGTGAGTATCTATGGGATGCTCCTTTCGGTCATGAGGGCAAAACACTTCATCCAATTCTTGATTTTTATGAACCAGCCTTGGAGATTCCTCTTGAATACCTTATGCACAACTTCACAAACATCATCATATGATAACTGAAAAACATCACCTTTTCCTATCAGATTTAAAAGTTCTAAAAATTTATCTTTAATTCCTCTAAGAATGAGTGTTTTTAAGATCTCTTTTTCCAAATGCTTATGCTTTGATTTTTGAAGGTTATAATGAAATCGATCTACATATTCCTCCAAACTTTCATCTTCCCCTTGTATCATACTGAAAATATCTTCATTGGATTTGCAATAGTCCTGGTACTTCTTCAAGAATATGTTCTTCATGTCCTCCCATGATTGGATGCAATTCCCACCTAGGCTCATGAACCATCGGAGAGCTGCTCCTTTTAGAGTAAGAGGAAACACTTTCAATCTTTGATCATTAGTACAATAATCATATCCTCTACAAAGTATTTCAAACTCAACCAAAAATGTATGTGGATCTTCATTTGCTAAACCATGAAAATTTGGTAAAGATAGGGGAATTATGTGCATTTGTGTCACTCCTAGATAGGAAATTCAAAAGTAGAAACGTGAGTCATTTCTTACCATAGTTTAAGATGTTCTTCATGTGTTTCTTCGAGGCTCCTTCTTCAAATATTCCTGTCAATCGGTTAGTGAAATGGGTGGTGCTTACATCACCACTTGCGTGAGATCATGTGATTCAAAAAATTTCTATCTTTTTCCTAATTATTCACACAAAAATTCAAACATCTATTTCTACCCTAGGTTCTTTAACAGTCCTGCTGGAAAGCGGATGGGGGAGCAGGGCTTTTACATGCTCCGTACGCAGGTTCTTACCTTCCATTTTTAAGATCCAACTCTTCCCTAGCAGGCACTCATCAGATTCACACTACTCTTTAGAAATGGCTACACTCTCCCCGGCAACGCCGCCAAAATGTGGAGCGATAAAAAGGGTTTTTTTAACACCTAATTACCTCACATTAATTATCAACCCAGGGACGACTTTTTATTTCAAGAGTGTACTCTGTCTGAGGCGGCTATTTACTCAAGAGTAATGTTTTGTAGTATAGTGCTTAAAACCCACAAGTAAATGAATGCTTGAAAAGGAAATCTAATTGAAACAGCAAGAAACTGAAATGTTCTAAACTAAATCATTCATTCAAACAACCATCAATCGAGGATATGGTAGCAATAACTCAGTCCTCTAGAAATTGATGAAGGAAAAAGAATTAGAGTATGGATCATGGATCTGGGAGCATAATAGCGTCTGCTGTGTCTCACGACAGCCTTGATCCTCCTCCCACACCAAAGCAGTAAATGCAAGTAAATGGACAACAGAAAGTAAAAGGAAATAGAACAGCAGTAAATGAAACAACGATCAAAAGAACTAAATCTCGCGAGTCAAAACCAACTTACTCACATTCGGCAATAAAATAACAATCGACAAAAGCAATTCCAATGATCTTTACTTTACAAGAAGATATTTACAAATGAATTATGGAACAACAGTTCTTTATCAAACAGGAACGTCAATCATATATACATTCAACACACTAATGAAACAGCAATCTTCAACCGTATGGAATGAACAATATATCAGTAAGGGAGGCAGAGTACACTTATCAATGATCGGACGGTGAAAGTTATGGTTATATTGAGAGCAAAGTGCGTAAAGATAGTTATGAATAAGAAATAGGATGCTTTGGATTGATGATAGTTTATGCAAAACGAAAAAGGACAACAATATGCTAAAAAGATGCTTTGCTGATAGTATTCTAGCTGAAAATGATGTGATTGATCATAAAACAATTTCTCATGCATAAAGGTTCAAATAGGGAAAAAGTTAAGGAAATAACTTCTCTGATAAAAAGAAAATAAGAAAAAGGGTATTATGATAATAATTGACGAAAATATATACTTCAATACCATAAGCAGAGCCTCTGCTGCCAGCAGGCGTCCATAGCCTCGGCAGGGTTGCTTTTTAACCCATATGAGCCAGGATCCTCAATTTATAAATG
>APFE031112117.1:32197-65779 GCA_000404065.3 Pinus taeda | reverse complement strand
AAAGCATATAAAACTAATCTAACAAAAGCAATTTCAAAATTTATAAAAATCTATGAAAAACTCACTCAAAAGCAAATCAAAAGGAAATTTACCTAAAAGCAAATCTAAAGAGGCAAAAAGCCTACTAAGATGATTCCAGGTTGTTTTACTCGGCAACAATCAAACCAAGGGCTAGTTCATGCAGAATCATAAACCAGTCAAAAAACAAAAATCAAACTCTTTTGTTCTTTTTCTTAAGAATGAAATTCACAGCTTCAATCAACAAGTTACTTCGAAATTCCGCAAAAGAGACAACACAAAGGTAGGTTGCTCACACAGGTAGACTTTACGACAGGTCCGACTCATAAGAAGACTGACAAAACCAGAGAGATCGAAGGTTTCACAACTTCTAAAGTCAAAGTCACTACAGGACCAATGCAAAAATCAAACCCTAGGGCTAGAACTTCTATGAATTTCACTAAAACTCTTGACGCTAACGGAACAAGTTCATGTGAAGATCTCTGACAGATAACCAGTGGATCTGGGCAGTAAAAACTAATGAAAGATAAAATCTAAGGGAGAAAATGGAAAAAATGGAAATTTCTCAATTTTTGACAAGGTACACAGGCAGCCTATTTGCACAGGTGCGTGCACGCTCTGTGTACAAAGCTGCAGTGCGTACAGGTAAGCACTGTGCTCAACTCAGAGGGTGCGTACTACTGAAAAATCAAGAAAAACTAAAATCTAACTTAACTCTAAGCTAGCCCACCCAAATACACAGTCAAACAGCCAAAAACAAAAAAAGAAATGACTCTTTTCAGATCAAAGTGTCACACAAAGGAAAAAACAATCACATCAATGGAGTCCCCAGTGGAGTCGCCAATTTGTCATGCGGAAAGAGTTAATCTTGCGGACAAAACCAACCTCCCTAGAAGCCTAAGACTTTCTAGTGACAAACAAGACAATTAAGAGCAATCTTTCTCTAAACATGCATTTACCATACAAGAAATCAAGTGTTTAGATCCTACCTGTAGTCCAACGCTGTTGTAGTAGTCCAGCCTCGTCGATCCAGATGAGCTCCTCCTTCACTTCGAAACCTGCATTCACTAACATCAAACGATTAAATAGCACCTGAATATCTCATAAAATAAAACATATTCAACATACAGACCAAGGAGTATATGAAACAACTCATTAATAACAAATTGTTGAGAAGAATGGACTTATTTGTATTAATAGGAAACAAAAGAAACCATTACAACCTGAGCCTTGGTGTTGTGCAAGTTCCTCCCAGGGTCCAGCAAGAGTTTTCCTTTACTTTGATAAGCTCACCCACTTCCAAATGAAACAAGAAAGGATGGGAATCTCTCCTCACAAGCTTCTACAAGGAAGTCCTAATTCCAGCAGCATCTACCCTTTGGAATGTTCAGCTTTCAACCTCCCCTCCTCTGGCCCAATGCCTGTATTTATAGTGCTCTAGAGGAAGTTATTCAGGTCCAACATCAATGGGATACTCCCTCTTTTGGATGGGGTAGCTCCTCTCTTGATGGGATAAGTTCCTCTTTCATAGGGATGCATGAACCATCTGGAGGCGCTCAATACACGTCAAACAATCTTCTAGAATGCTCTAGAAATGACCACAAGTAACTTTTTTAAGATGAAACTCGCGCCTTTTGACCTTTACAGGAGTACGCACCCACCCCTTTACATACAGAGCGTGCAAGGACGCAAGTATTGTGAACTTGGGATGCGTACACGTAGGTAAGGTAGAGAGAAACTGCGTATCCAGAGATAAACATGTTTTTAATGACTTTCTCTCTTTCTTGAAGTTTGACATGGAGAGCAGAGGTATGAGGCTTGCCAAGGAGGATAGTATGACTGTTGATGGATCCATACTAACTGCAAATAATCATGGTGACAAATTCTAGTGTAACAGAGGATCTAATTTTGAGTTGTTTGGATTGTTATATAAAGAGTAGAAATTATGTCCTAGTGAGAGAAGAACATTGTGGATGGTGTTCTCTTTAAGGTGGGGAGTATGTAACATCTCCAGTGAACATACGTTGCATAACTAATTATTAACATGAAATAAACTCTCAATTTGTGATATGATGAGGTAGTTAAGGTTCGGTATGGTGAAACTGTCAGAGAATAACCAATTTTTTTAAATGAAGGGATGATCTTGAGATAAGGAGAATAGGCATATCATTTTTTACCTATGACAATGGTTGATATCATATGCCAAATAACAAAGAAATAGTTAAATTACTTCTTGGAAATTTCCCTTTTATATTTTGATCTCACAATGAATCGTGGCTCGGAGGGAAAGGAATAATCGTTTTTGAGAGTTTTGGATAATATTTTTAGTAGTTGAGGACTATGGAGTTCCTATATTGTTTTATGAAGCTTAGTTTCTAGTGGACATTGTATCAAAGGACAAAGGAAAGTTGTTCCTCGGCTAGACTCCATGGAGATTGGTGGCACTATGTGGAAGGAGCCAATGTTCAAACCAGAGAGTGGAACTTGATGCAAGAGTATGTTCATATTTTTAGACATGGATCCCATGGTTGCGTATGAAAAGGGATCAAAACCATTCATATTTCTCCTATGAGATTCGACTACCCAGATAAGCGATCATGTTCCTTAAAGAAAAATTCACATTTTCATCTTGTGCATTGTAGAAATTCTTCTCTCTACACATCTTGTAGAGAAGATGTAGATTAAACTAATTATGCAATGCACTAAAGAAAAATACTTAATCTACTACTACAATCAAACTTGTGGAAGCTTAATCAATTTTGAGCAAGATCAACCAGAACACATATAACAGAACAGAAGATTCAATCACACATTAAACATAGAAGAATTCTCTAGCGAAATCCTCAGCTAAAAACCTCACTATCTATATTATCATACAAGTGGAAATATCTTAGGATTACACAAAGCTTTATCTCACAAGCTGTCCAGCTATCAGTACAATCCTTCACTGCTACTCATAGACAGAACAGACAACACCTGTGCCTTCCATCAGTCCTCCAAGACTCTTTTTTCCTTGCATAGTTTCTCCTAGGTCCTCCAGTTGCAACCTATGTGATTCTCACCTCACACACAACACTGACCTCTGAAATGACTGCGCAATCCTAAAGGAGTTAATTCCTTCTACATGGATGAGTTTCCTTTATAGGAAAATTCCTCCAGCTAATATTACATTGTCCCTTCCCTTAATCTCAACTGGGTCTTTGTCTGAACGGACATGTATGAGTTATTTACGAGAGAATATTTAGTTATCTATAGAACACTAGTTGCATGCATGCATGCAATAACTGACTGTACTCACAATTAGTTCCACAAATTGTTTGGAGCTAATCTAACTAGACTTAACTCAGTTAACTGAGCTAACTAATTTCAAATCAAATACAACTCATCCTTATCTACTTAATTAATGGATAACTTCCTCAATCAAAGGGATAATTGTTGCATGTCTTCATAAAGACTTCATGTTTGAATTTCTCCAACTAGTTAACTCAAGATGATTTAATTAATCATTTTTCAAACAGCGAGTGAGAATAGATTCAAATTTTAATTCTCAATTTTGATTCAAGGACAAATGAAAATTGGAATATATCCTGAAATGCTATTTATATCAATGCTAATTTTAGCATTTATATTTTTTGCTATTTCCAACAAAGTTGGAGTATATCCTAAAACGATATTTATAGCAATGTTATTTTTAGCATTTCTATTTTAGCATTTCTTGTTGATATTTTCAACACTCCCTCTCAGCAAGAAAGGCATTCAACTCAAACCCAATCCTAAAGCTTTAGAATGTTCTGCATGCAACAATTCTCTCAAGTGTTGTTGCTCCAGCAGCTCCAAAAACAAAAAATATCCAACCTAAACCAAAATTATGCCTCTGTCATCAAAGTCTTTAACTGATATTGCCTGTGTTGATTGAAAACTCTACACCTTTGTGCTCTTCGGTATCTGACTACTCTAGCCTCTATCTCTTTGATCTCTAAATACATCAATCACACTAATTCCTACTACTGCATCCGTGTTGTTGTTGGTCCTATCTCTCAACATTCTTCCGCACTGCACCTCCTCTCATTATGTTGCATCGTGCTACCCACTGCTGCACTACAACTCAACTACTAAGAAGTAAGTAATTGATCTCCCATCGACCTCCCTATTGGGATAGGAACACCATCTATTGCCAAAGCTCCCTTTGCCGCTCCATCTTCATCTGTCTCTACCCACTTAGCCAATCCTGCTACTCCTCGTCAGGGCTCCTGTAGCAAGGTCTAATCAAAGAGGTTGGGTACCTCAAGGATCCTGTCCCTATTTCAGCCCTCTTGGGACTATCACTTCACATCCCCCCACCTCACACCTGGAGGTATGGTTGCATGTGATCCTTCTGGCCACTTGGCTTGAAATTTCCCTCTACTGGAGGTCTCTACATGAGTGGATTCCTCCACTCATTCTACTCTCTGCTTCTCCAGTTGTGGCTCCTCCACAACCTCCTAAAGTTGCTTCACCAATTTTGGCTCCTCCACAATTGTTTGAGACTTCCGCTAGGGCTGCACTACCTCCTCAAAGGAAGATGGTTCAGTCTCTAAACATTCCCCAACAAGGGCCGTGTATCCAGTGTACCTCTCAGGTGACCTCCTCTGTCTACGATGAGAAGATGGTTCTCCCACATTCTCTCTTGCATCTAACAACAATCTGTCAGCTTCTCTCGTGCGCTTTCGCCCATCTCTGGAAGATCTAAATGAGTGGATGTCTCCACTCCTGGAACCTCTGCATGTCATTGCTCTACATCAGTTTGAGGCTCCTCCTCCTTAGGAACCAAAAGTTCCTCCTATGTATGCATCATGAGCTCCCTCTCAAGGGAAACTCACATGGCCTTTTTCTCATCAAACTTGAGATCTCTTGGAACCACTGTCCTCCGACTGGTAGGCAAGTACAGCCGATATTTGTGGGGTTTATCAGTGTACCCCACAAGTATCCCCAACTCTGTTGTTGACACTAGCTTCTTCTGGGCATCCTTGGCCACATGGCAATAAACCGATGAGCCAAACATCCTGAAGTGACTCACATCCAGTCTCTTCCTAGAGAAAGCTTCCTCTAGTGTCTTCATCTCAAGTATGTAATGTAGGCTTCTATTTTGCAAGTAAACCATTGTGTTGCATGCCTCAACCCACCAATGAAGTGGTAAGCCTTGGTCATGCAGCATCACTCGAGCTGCTCCCACAATTGTTTTATTCTTCCTTTCAGTCGCCCCATTCTGCTATGGGTTATGGGGTGCCTTCAACTCCTGTTTAATCCCTTCTGTAGCATATAAGTCCTTAAACTCTTGAGAGACGTACTCTCCACCATTGTCACTTCACAAGGCCCTAATCTTCTTTCCTGATTCTTTTTCAACCTAGGCTTGAACTCACAAAACCTTGAGGAGGTTTGATCCTTCTTTTGCATGAAATAGATCCATCATCTATGAGAAAAATCATCAATGAAAATAACATAGTACCTTTGTTTAGCGATGGAGGCTATCGAGAATGGTCCACACACATCTGTATGAACTCACTCCAAGATTGCTTCAGCTTGACTATCTCGATCCTGAAAGGAAGATTTTTCATACTTACTCAAGGTACAACCTTTGCATGTGTCCACTTGCTCAAGTTTACCTTTGGGAATTCTGGTAGAAATATGCTACATTATCTTCAAGGCCCCATGATGCAAGTGGTCCAATATTCTATGCCATAACTCACCAATATCTTGGCTTTGCACCAATTTTTCTTTGGAACTCAATGCAGCACAGTAATCTACCTCTAGCTTGTAGAGCTTCTTCACTCGAATCCCAATTCTCTTGGTCTGACCCATGGCTATGTGTCTCAGGAATGCCTTTTGTTTACTGAAGACAACATTGTAGCCCTTGTCCTCCAACATCGTGACTGATACCAAGTTCTTTTTCAATCCAGGCACAGAACTCACATCAATCAAAGTGAGAGGAGCTCCATGCTCCCTCTGAAACACAACCATACCTTCACCTAATACACGGTGCTCTCCATTATCACCCATCTCTATGCGCATCTAGAGGACCTTCTCCTCCAAGGTACTGAATAAACTTTTATCGTCGATCATGTGGAAAGAGGCTTCATTGTCAATATACCAAAAGCAACCCATCATTGATGACACCATGCATCTGAAGAGGGTAAAGTCCATTTCGAACTAAGAGGCTAATGCCTCATCTTCCGATCCTTTCGAGGATCCCTTCTTGGACTTCTTCGATGGGAAATTAGCTGCATAATGTCCCATCTTATGAATTCGGTTTCCACTTGCATCCCCGAACTTCAAACTTTGAATTCTTCTCAGTGAATTGTTCATAACTATGATAACCTTTGCTACGATACCATGTAGAACTTTTTCTACAAAACCTCACTTTGATACCATGTAGAAATTCTTCTCTCTACACATCTTGTAGAGAAATTATAGATTAAACTAATTATGCAATGTACCAAAGAAAAATACTTAATCTACCTATACAATCAAACTTGTGGAAGATTAATCAATTTTGAGCAAGATCAACCAGAACACATATAACAGAGAAGAAGATTCAATCACACATGAAACACAGAAGAATACTTTGGGGAAAGCCTCATCTAAAAACCCTGCTATTTGTATTATCATACAAGTGGAAATATCTCGGGATTACACAAAGCTTTAGCTCACAAGCTATCCAGTTCTCAGTACAATCCCTCACTGCTACTCATTGACATAATAGATGACACATGTGCCTTCCTTCAGTCCTCCAAGCCTCCTATTTCCTTGCGCAGTTTCTCCTGGGTCCTCCAACTGCAACCCATGTGATTCTCACCTCACACACAACACTAACCTCTGAAATAACTGCACAATCCTGAAGGAGTTAATTCCTTCTGCATGGATGAGTTTCCTTTATAGGAAAATTCCTCCAACTAATAGTACATTGTCCCTTCCTTTAATCTCAACTGGGTCTCTGTCTGAACTGGCATGCATGAGTTATTTATGAGAGAATATTCAGTTATCTAGAGAACACTAGTTGCATGCATGCATGCAATAAGTCACTGAACTCACAATTAGTTCCACAAACTATTTGGAACTAATCTAACTAGACTTAACTCAGTTAACTGAGCTAAATAATTTCAACTCAAATACAACTCATCCTTATCTCCTTAATAAATGGATAACTTCCTCAATCAAAGGGATAATTGTTGCATGTTTTCACAAAGACTTCATGTTTGGATTTTTCCAACTAATTAACTCAAGATGAATTAGTTAATTAATTTTCAAACAACTAGTGAGACTGAATTCAGATTTTAATTCTCAATTTTGATTCAAGGAAAAATCAAAATTTGAACATATCCCGAAATGATATTTATAGCAATGCTATTTTTAGCTTTTCTATTTTTTGCTATTTCCAAAAAAGTTGGAGTATATCCTGAAATGCTATTTATAGCAATGTTGTTTTTAGCATTTCTATTTTTAGCATTTCTTGTTACTATTTTCAACGTGCATAAAATAGTATAAATTAATGTGATTTTCTTAAAATTAAAAACAAGTTTATAGGCAACTTGAAAATTTTCTTTCATGTTAGTGATTATATATACACATATATATGTGCATGATTATCATATATTTTTCTTGGTAAAGAAAACATATTACTACATTTAGATAAATATTGATTAGTAATACATTTTTCTTGGTAAAGAAAATATATTGTTGCATGTAGATAAAGATTGATTATTATATTATTCTCTTGGTAAATAAAATATATTACCGCATGTAGATAAAGATTGTGATCATATATTTTTCTTAGTAATATATTACTACATTTAGATAAATATTGATTAGTAATACATTTTTCTTGGTAAAGAAAATATATTGTTGCATGTAGATAAAGATTGATTATTATATTATTCTCTTGGTAAATAAAATATATTACCGCATGTAGATAAAGATTGTGATCATATATTTTTCTTGGTAAAGAAAATATATTACTGCATGTAGATAAAAATTGTTATTATATATTTTTCTTGGTAGAGAAAATATATTACTACAAGTAAATAAAGATTGTTATTACTATATATAGAAAAAAAAATTATATTTACATCATTAAAAGATGAGTAAACTTTCTTGTCTTTATATAACATTGAATATGTCTTTTATGTAAGAAAAGATAGGATGCACTCTCTTCTCTTAAAAATGGATTTTGTAGTCATTTTTTGGAAGTGAATATAGATTAAAGATGGTAACCTGTGAAATATTCTCATGGGTAAGAGAGTTATTTTGAAAAACAATACTTAGTTATGAGAAAATATAATAACCTATGCATAGATGAAATGCACGGAGATAATATAAGCCATAGGAATCTTCTTTTGAAAGAATATGTTTTCCTTGGGCGTGAAAGATAAGTTAATAGTGTTAATTCATTTGCAAGATTTGCAAAAGTTACATGTTTTGGTAATTAAAAAGGTAAAAGATTTGTGTGTTTCATATTTGATAGTTTGATTTAATTGTATGGGTTAATGCATAAAAGGTTACCATTATTATTATCTTAGTTCTTATCCCCAAAATAAAGGTTGATTATGATACTTTCTTGAAAATAAATGCATGAGAATTTTGTTATGATATTTTTTTGGGAACAAATTATAATAAATTTGTACATAAATGATAGAGAAACTACGTTGGGTTCTTAAAAATAGCTATGTGAAAAGAAAACATATGCACCTATGCAGAAGCATAGAAACTATAGTTGATTACATGTATGAAGATATAACTATTGTGTTAGATATTTTAAAGAGAAGCATGGATTTGTAGAGTTATTGTGTTAGATCTTTTAAAGAGAAATATGGACTTGTGTGTAGAATAGAGTAAGTATTATGGAAAGTAAAATAAGTAGTTACTTGGAATTATTAGTGTTCCTTTGTAAGATACACCAGTGGGCATTAGCTCATGTATGATTCTAACAATCTACATATTGATATATATACAGTAGACTACTTTCGACATGAAATGTGTGATTCATGTTTATATCTGCATTGAGTAGTAAGCAATAAAGTCTCTTGCAAAACTATGTTCATGACATTGGAATCTTGATGAGGATAAAAGACAATAAAAACTTTGTCACGCTTATGAATAACCTTGAACACTCACTAAGGAAAGTGACAATCAACTACCCTCTTTTACAAATATGAAAATTTTAAGGATACATTTAATGAACATGACTAAAGTTACAATGCACTACACATTAAGATGGTTGGTAGTAGCGATTGGTTAGTGTTGCATCACTAACTAATAAAACTTTTATGTATTAATTGGATTTTATTTAAGCTTATTTCAAGTTGTGAATAAGCGATTATGGTAGTTACTTAATGTGTTGGTCTATTGGTAACAATATACTATGGGAAATTGTAAATGTTTGAATTGTTACCTTAACTATTATTGACATTTACACATTAATGAATATTTGCATATACTTTTCTGCATGACAATGTTGTACACATGAAACTAAAATGATTTTGAAAGTGAATACTTATTTATGACTAAATGTTGATGGGATTAAGCAAGAAATCTTAATGGAAATAAACAAAACTATGAAAGTAAATTGTTGCAATGTGGATTGAAATTGTAAATGAGAAAGAAGAATGTTATATGATATGCATGATTATGTTACTTGGAAAATAAAACTGCATACAACATGTATGACAATTATGTTTCCTATCAATATAGATATTGTTGACCCATGTTGAGGTTTAAGTATATATCCATGGTGTACGTGAACGTTTCTTTTGTTAATGCTAATGTGCATATGGCTCATTATGTAAATTAATATGGGAAAGAGTGCTAAAAGATAAATTTAGCATCCCAGATAGTTGTCGACAATTATGAATGTCTAGAAGGCCTTGGGTTGATGGTGGTTTCCTGCCCGGAGTGGTTGATGGAACTTTCCTTCCAAGATTTCATCTCCCTAGAGATAAATGATCTTAGTAAGGGAAAACACTTGGCCATGATGGTGAAGAGGGTAAAACTCCTGAGACAACTCTGTGGATTTGGAGCTTGTTGGAGGAGGCCCAAAATTCCTCATAGACGAGACACAGTCAGAGGAATAGGTAAGACATTGCCAAGAGGAATCTTATATTGGACTCTATGTGGTCATTTGAATTCTTGATTTGGTTGACCAGAGGAATTCCATACTAGACCTAGTATGGTATCTATAAAAGAACTGTCTGTATGTGAAAATGACTCGATCTGGTTGGCGAAACTAGTTCCCTTGGGAAGAGCACTCTTTTCCCACTATGGTTCTTGTGGGAGAAGAAAGTAATTAATTAATTATGTTTTGCGTTAAAATGAGTTTTATATATAATTGTGTAAATATGTTATACACATCTTAACATGAAAGGAGCTTAGTGCTTAATAAGGAGTTGTTGGAATTTTAGTTCCTTTATTTTCTTACCAATATTGTGAACGTCTTAGTAGGGCTAAGACAATTTGCACTTGGTGCAGTTATTGACTATTTTTATGATTAGAGAGTTAGGTTTTCTTTGGGTAATTTTAGAAGTACTATGTGGATGTCTTTAGCGAGAGCTAAGACAGTGTGCATGTGGTGCAGTGATTTATCATTTTGATGATTAGAGTGTTAATGCTCTCTAAGTACTTGTAAAGGTACTATGATTTAAATATCACGTGACATTGCATAATTGATTAATAGTTAAAAGTATTTCATTTGATTAAAAAGGTTTTGACTAATGTGATTGAATTTATTGTTTTGAGGCTTCTGTGATCAGTGTTTTGTGTGTTGTTTTCTTCTGGAGTTTTCGCATCCATGATTTGTTTATATTATTTCAAGCCCTCCACCGTGGCTCATCATCAAGATAGATCAGTAATTGTGTAGGACAAATCTCCTTGGGTTTCAATAAATAGGGATGAGAGATGCACAGGGAATGGAAGCCAACTTTGTTTTTTATAAAATAATAATTTTAAATTGAGTTAGAAATATTTAATTATGTAATTGAATTTTTTAATTTTAATTTTTATGTTTATATAGTTTGATTAATTAATTAATTAATTATTTATTTTATTTTTATAAATGTTTAATTGTGTAATTGAATTGTTTAATTTTAATTATATGTTCAAATAGTTTTAATTAATTAATTAATTTTTTATTATTTATTATTATTTTTCAAAATTAGTATCATAATTGAATTGTTAATTTTTAATTTTATGTTATATAGTTTAATTAATTAATTAATTATTTATTTTAGTTTAGAAATGTTTAATATGTAATAGAATTGTTAATTTTTAATTATATGTTCAAATAGTTTAATTTAATTAATTATATTATTTATTTATTTATTTTTCAATATTAGTATCATAATTGAATTGTTTAATTTTTTATTTTATGTTTATATAGTTTATTTATTTATTTATTTTTTAGAAATGTTTAATTATGTAATTGAATTTGTTAGTCATATATATTATAGGGTGATTTCCATGGAGTGAGGATGCGTCATCAAACCATTCTTAGAGAATTTGCAAAAATGTGATCAAAATTTCAAGAGTAATTGGTAAGAAATGGTAAGTTGATATAGCGATTTTGTCTTGTATTTGGTGAATTTTAATAATGGAATTGTCCATTTTCATGGGAGAGGATCTCATTTTGAGTTGTTTGGATTGTTATATAATGAGTAGAAATTAATTTCTAGTGAGAGAAGAACATCGTGGACAGTGTTCTTGCTAAGGGGGGCAATATGTAACATCTCGAGCTAACATACGTTGCATAACTAATTATTAAAATGAAATAAACTCTCAATTTGTGATACCATGAGGTAGTTAAGCTATAGTATGGTGAAACTATCGGAGAATAACCATTTTTATTACATGGGATGATATTGAGATAAGAAGAATAGGCATATCAGTCCTTTACTTCTGACAGTGGTTGCTATCATATGCCAAATAACAAAGAAACAGGTAAACTACTTCATGGAAATTGTCCTTTTATATTTTGATCTCACAATGAATCGAGACCCGAAGGGAGAGGAATAATCGTTTTTGAGAGGTTTTGGATAGTATGTTCAGTCGTTGAGGACTGTGGAGTTCCTATCTGGTTTTAGGAAGCTTAGTTTCCGGTGGACATTGTATCAAAGGAAAAAGGAAAGTTGTTCCTCGGCCTAACTCCACAAAGATTATTGGCATTACGTGGAAGGAGCCAATGTTCAAACCAGAGGGTGAAAATTCATGCAACAGTATGGCCATATTTTTAGACATGGATCCCATGGTTGTGTGTGAAAAGAGCTCATAACCATTCTTTTTTTGTCCTGTGAGAGTCGACTGTAGAGATAAGCGATTGTGCTCCTTAAAGAAAAATTCACAAATGCATCATGTGCATAAAATAGTAGAAATTAGAGTGATTTTCTAAAAAGTAAAAATAAGTTTATACACAACTTGCATTTGTGTTAGTGATTATATATACACATATATATGTGAATGACTATATTACTGCATGTAGATAAATATTCTCGGTAAAGAAAATATATTACTGGATGTAGATAAAGATTGATTATTATATATATTTTTTAGGTAAATAAAATATATTGCTGGATGTAGATAAAAATTGTGATCATATATTTTTCTTGGTAAAGAAAATATATTACCGGATGTAGATAAAGATTGGTATTATATACTTTTCTTGGTAGAGAAAATATATTACTACATGTAAATAAAGATTGTTATTACTATATAGAAAAAGATTGTTATGTTTGCAACATTAAAAGATGAGTAACCTTTATTGTCTTTATAAAAAATTGAATATGCCTTTTATGTAAGAAAAGATAGGATGCATGCTCCTTTCTTAAAAATGGATTTCATAGTCATTTTCCTGGAAGTGAATATAGATTAAAGACGGTAACTTGTGAAATATTCTTATCGTTAAGAGAGTTATTTTGAAAAAGAATACTCGATTAAGAGAAAATATAACATGGAGATAGCATAAGTCATAGGAATCTTCTTTTGAAATAATATGTTTCTTCTTTTGAAATAATATGTTTTCCTTGGGCGTGAAAGATAAGTTAATGGTGTTAATTCATTTGCAAGATTTACAAAAGTTACATGTTTTGGTGATTAAAAAGGTAAATCATTTGTGTGTTGGATATTGAATAGTTTGATTTAATTGGATGGTTTAATGCATAAAAGGTTACCATTATTATTATCTCAGATCTTATGCCCAAAAGAAAGGTTCATTATGATACTTTCTTGAAAATAAATGTGTGAGAACTTTGTTATGATACTTTCTTGGGAACAAATGCATAATAACTTTGTACATAAATGATAGAGAAACTATGTTGGGTTCTTTAAAATAACTATGTGAAAAGAACACATATGCACCTATGTAGAAGCATAGTAACAATAGTTGATTACCATAGTTGATTACATGTATGAAGATATAACAATTGTGTTACATATTTTAAAGATAAAAATAGATTTGTAGAACTATTATGTTAGATATTTTAAAGAGAAATATGGACTCATGTGCAAAAAAGAGTAAGTATTATGGAAAGTAAAACAAGTAGTTACTTGGAATAAATGTACTAGCTTTCCTTTGTAAAATACATATATCCACATAAATAATGACTAACACATTAGTTCGGGTTTAGAACAATGCATGTCTTTGTGCATACAATAGATTTTGTAAATAGATCTATCTTGGTAAAGATGTTTTTACAAAAAGGGTCTTACATTTGCATGCATGATAATAATGTCGAATATGTTAGCTTCCCCTTAGAAGCGAACATCTACTGTACTGTAAAGATTACTTAGTTACATGCACAAAGACAAAGTTATGGGGCTAGCTCTCTTCGAATAAGTTTGTATCTAATTACATGCATGAAAAACAAAGATAAGTTTCTAGTATCTTTTAAGTGAAATGGATGGTGACAGTGGTTTCCTTTTGATATGAATGTGTGATGGTGCGAGAATGATCATAGTAATGGGGTAATTGTTTTGACATGCTTGATAATTATTTGTTTATACATGCATAATGTTGTAAGAAGAAGCATATTGTCATATTATATTTACATCTTATGTATGCACATGAATAGATGTTAAAATATTGCTTTCAAAGAATGATTATTGATTGATTAATACTTTATCTAATCATGTTACCAGAGATTGTTGATGACATCAATGATAGGAAAGGATGGTGATTTGTGCAAAAGACAAATTACATTTAACATTATGACAAAGAAGAACTAATGGTCTGTGTTGATTAGTACATGTTGTAGGATGGTCCACTAATGGGACAATCATGCCACAAGCATATAAAGAGTGGTCACTTGTGGGTAAATGGTTTTCATGATCATTGTAATAACTTTTTGCTAGGTATGTTGTATCTTAATTGATATTTCATTGTAATATTTGTGACAATGGTTAAGGGATGGACTCCCTTGTAATCCATTGAGTGAGGGGCGAACACCCTCACGAGTGTTTAATAATAAAATTAAATGTTTGCTCGTTTTCAACCTACACGGTTTCCAAGGTATATTGGCGTTCAATGATGTGATTTCTTATTATGTCAATTTGATGATGTGGTTCCTTGCATAATGTGATGTTGATAATGTCAAGTATGTGATTAATTAATGTGGTTAAGGGGATCATGAAATGGATGCAATATTACATCATATAGTTTATGTTAATATACTACAAGAGTGGTGGTTAATGGTTACGAAACTTACTATTCCTCTACTAAAGTTACTTTATGTATTGATGGACATTCTATTTAATGGTTGATGAGGAATGTGGAATAGTGGTTTGGATAATTACTAGTGAGTAATTTCTGTAAAAAATTTCTAACTCCCTGCATTTTCATGTGAGGCTATCGGGGTACGTTACAAATGGTATCAAAACAAAAGGTTGCAGCACCGATGCCTTTGGGAATTTGTAAGCGGAATAGAAATTAAGGTATGCCACCAGTGGGAATTAGCTTTGTTATGAGTCTAACAATCTACATATTGATATATGTACAATAAACTACTTTTGACATGAAATGTGTGATTCATGTTTATAATTGCATTGAGTAGTAAGTAATAAAGTATGTTGCAAAACTATGTTCATGACATTGGAATATTGATGAGGATAAAATACAATAGAAACTTTTTCACGCTTATGAATAATCTTGAACACTCACTAAGGAAAGTGACAATAAACTACCGACTTTTACAAATATGGAAATCTTAAGGATACATTTAATGAACATGACTAAAGTTACAATGTAGTATGCATTAAGATGGTTGGTAGTAGTGATTGGTTAGTGTTGCATCACTAACTAATAAAACTTGTATGCATGAATTAGATTTTATTTAACCTTATTGCAAGTTGTGAATAAGTGATTATGGCAGTTATATCATGTGTTGGTCTATTGGTAAAAATATACTATGGGAAATTGCAAATGTTTTAATTGTTACCTTAATTATCATTGACATTACAAATTAATGAATATTTGCATATACTTTTATGCATGACAATGTTGTACACATAAAACTAAAATGGTTTTGAAAGTGAATACTTATTTATGACTAAATGTTGATGGGATTAAGCAGGGGTAGCTTAATGGAGACAAGAAAAACTATGAAAGAAACGTTGCAATGTGAATTGCAATCGTAAATGAGAAAGAATAGTGTTATATGATATGCATGATTATGTTACCTTGAAAATCAAAATGCATACATGTATGACAATTATGTTTCCTATCAATATAGATATTGTGGATCCATGTTGAGGTTTAAGTATAAATCCATGGTGTACATGAATGTGTCTTTTGTTAATGCTAATGTGTATATGGTTCATTATGTAAATTATTGTGGGAAAGAGTGCTAAAAGATAAATTTAAAATGCCAGACAGTTGTTGACAATTGTGAAAGGCTAGAAGGCCTTGGGTCGATGGCGGTTTCCTGCCCAGAGGTGTTGATGGAACTTTCATGCCTAGATTTCCTCTCCCTAGAGATAAATGATTAAGGGAAAACAGTTGGCCAAGATGGTGAAAAGGTAAAAATCCTGAGGCAACTCTGTTGATTTGGAGCTTGTTGGAGGAGGCCCAAAATTCCTCATAGATGGGACTCAATTAGAGGAATAGGTAGGATGTTGCCAAGAGGAATCTTATATTGGACTCTATGTGGCCATTTGAATTCTTGATTTGGTTGGCCAGTGGAATTCCATACTAGACCTGGTATGGTCTCTTTAAAAGAACCATCTAGATGCAAAAATGATTCGATCTAGTTGTGGAAACCAGTTCCCATGGGTTGGGAAGAGCATTCTTTTGCCACTATGGTTCTTGTAGGAGAAAAATTAATTAATTATTTGTGTGTTGTGTTAAGATTATTTTTATATATAATTGTGTAAGTATTTTATGCACATATTAACATGAAAGGAGCTTAGTGCTCAATAAGGAGTTGTTGGAATTTTAGTTCCTTTATTTTCTTACCAATATTATGAACAGCTTAGTAGGGGCTAAGACAATTTGCACTTGGTGCAGTTACTGACTATTTTGATGATTACAGAGCTAGGTGCTCTTTGGGTACTTTTAGAAGTACTGTTTGGATGTCTTTAGAGGGAGCTAAGACAGTGTGCATGTGGTGCAATGATTTATCATTTTGATGATTACAGTGTTAATGCTCTCTAAATGCTTGTAAAGGTACTATGATTTAAATATCACCTAACATTTCATAATTGATTGATAGTTAAAATTATTTCATTTGATTAAAAATGTTGTGACTAATGTGATCGAATTTGTTAGTCATATATTATAGGATTCTTTCTATGAAGTGAGGATGTGTCGTCAAACCATTCTTAGAGAACTTGCAAAAATGTGACCAGAATTTGCAAGAGTAATTGGTAAGTGATGGTAAGTTGATATAGAGATTTTGTCTTGTATTTGACGAATTTGAATAATGGAATCGCTCGTTTTGATGGGAGAAGATCTCATTTTGAGTTGTTTGGATTGTTATATAAAGAGTATAAATTAAGTCCTAGTGAGAGGAGAACATCGTGGACGGTGTTATATTTAAGGGGGGGAGCGTGTAACATCTCCAGCTAACATACGTTGCATAACTAATTATTAACATGAAATAAACTCTCAATTTGTGATACCATGAGGTAGTTAAGGTTCAGTATGGTGAAACTGCTAGAGAATAACCATTTTTTTTACATGAAGGGATGATCTTGATATAAGGAGAATAGGGGTAATAGTCTTTTACCTCTGACAATGGTTGCTATCATATGCCAAATAACGAAGAAACAATTAAACTACTTCTTGGAAATTTCCCTTTTATATTTTGATCTCACATTGAACTAGGGCTCGGAGGGAGAGGAATAATCGGTTTTGAGAGGTTTTGGATAATATGTTCAGTCATTGAGGACTATGGAGTTCTTGTCTTGTTTTATGAAGCTTATTTTCTGGTGGACATGTATCAAATGACAAAGGAAAGGTATTCCTCGGCTAGACTCCACGGAGATTAGTGGCACTGCATTGAAGGAGCCAATGTTCAAATGAGAGGGTGGAACTTCATGCAAGAGTATGGTCATATTTTTAGACATGGATCCCATGGTTGCGTATGAAAAGGGATCACAACCATTCATTTTTCCCCTATGAGAGTCGATTACCCAGATAAGTGATTGCGTTCCTTAAAGAAAAATTCACATTTGCATATTGTGCATAAAATAGCAGAAATTAATGTGATTTTCTTAAAATTAAAAACAAGTTTATACGCAACTTGAAAAATTGCTATTGTGTTAGTGATTATATATACACATATATATATGTGCATGATTATCATATATTTTTCTTGGTAAAGAAAATATGTTACTACATGTAGATAAATATTTATTAGTAATAAGGGCTCCTTGGTGGTTTTTTGGCCAATAACACTCAAGGGGAGTTGCGTGGAGGTTTGAGGACAAATAGCTAGGGTTTCAATATTTTGCAAGTGTTGTAATCCATGGAGGGGCGCAAAGGGGGGATCTCCACTCCCTCCTATAGGCAGGTCGTGGCCAGCCGAGGTAAGAAACTAATAGAAACTACCAGAGGTCCTTCAGGAGAAGCGAAAAGGAACATGGAAGAGGAAAAGGATTTAACCAAAACAAGGGAGGACAATAGAAAAAAAGAAAATAAGGAAGAAGACAAGAAACAGGGAGCAGAAAAAGGGGCCATGTAAACCTACGGCTAAGATTACACCCAGAGTAGTTTTAAATGATCCTGCTCTATAGGTGCATAGGGACCACATGTGGACCTATGCTATCATTTGTAAATTCATAGGATTATGGCCCACTGAAAAGGCACTACAAGCATGGATTAAATACCACTAGAAACCAAAAGGAGGCATAGACCTACATCTTGGGTCAAAGGGTTTCTTCACTGTGGTTTTTACAAATATTGAGGACAAAGACGGGGTGTTTGAAGGAGGGCCCTACTTCTATGCAACTGTAGGCCTCTACATTTGGCCGTGGATGATGAATTTTGGCCTGGAGCGAGAGACTTTCACTTCGGTCCCGATATGGGTAAGACTCTACTCCCTACCTATTGATTGGTAGCAAATTGAATCGTTATCTTCCATAGAAAACAAATTAGGGTGTTTTTTCAAAGCATCTGAGGCCACCAGAAGAGGAAAATATACTTCCTTCACACGAATATGTGTGGAGATGGATCTCTCTGGAGCTCTACCAAATGAGTTAATCTTGGAATTTTTTGATGAAGAATGGGTGCAAACAGTAGATTATGAACATATTCCTTTTAGATGTCACAGGTGCCATGAGCATGGGCACCTATTTAGATACTTCCCTCTCAGTAAAATAGAGAAAAAAAGTAAAGCTACCACAGTGAAAGACATTGAAAACTTTTACAAAGTGGGATATAGAGATAAAGGGAGCTAAAGGGGGCTAAAGCAACATCAAACAGAAGGGCAACAGGCTAGTCTAAAGAGGTTCCAGGTACTCGAAGAAGAGGAAGAGATAACAAAGGAAGATCAGGTAATGGAAGGCAGCCCAGGGGAGAAGGAGAAAGAAGAAAATATTGAACAAACACAGGATATTAATAAACAAAAATAGACTACGTTGAGCAATGGAGAACTAGAAATGGACCAAGAAATGACCCAGAGTGAGATGGAAATGGAGGATCATGAACTGCAGGATATTCTTGATAAATAACACCTAGATCTGGAAGGGTTCTTGAAACAGGGGACCTTGGGAGGGGTAGACTCACTACCTCAAGAAGAGTTCAACAGAGTACAACAGTTGTTTCTATGGAAAAATGAGGCTAAAGGGCTAGAAAGTCAAAGAAACAATGAAAGGCAAGGCAACGAAGGTGTGAAAACTATGAAAACCACACCAAGATTAGCTCCTTGAAACCCAACAAAGAAAAGAGGCAGAAAAAAGCATAATGAGTTATTGATGGAATGTGGAAAGCTAATGATAAATTCAGGTAAGATGAAATACCTAACCAGCTACTCCTTTACAAATATTTCATAATGTAGTTCACAACTTGGAATATCAGAGGTCTAGGTAGTAAAATAAAACAAAGAATACTTAGCAATAGAATGAAAAAAGAAGCTCTGGATATGATCTTTATCTAGGAAACTAAATGTTCGATTAAAAAAATAAAAGAAACTCGCACCAAATGGCTCAATAAATTTGAGTTTCTAGAAGTCAAAGCGGATAATACAACAAGAGGCATACTCACTTTTTGGAACCCCCATAAGATTGGCATAATAGATGCTGAGGCATCTAGGAATTATTTATCAGTGGTTATTCAGCCTGTGGGAGATAGGGAGACTTATTTGGTCACGAATGTTTATGGCCCCCAAAGACTGTATGATAAACTTAGGTTTCTGGATTCTCTTATGGAACTAAGAGATAGACATGCAGGAGTACCATGGATCATGGGTGGGGATGTCAACATGATCAAATCACTTTCAGTGTAAAAAGAGGGAACCAAATCTTTAAGCAAAGACTCTATAGCATTTCAAACTTTTATAGACAATATGAAGCTAGTTTACATTGATATGAGTAATGGCCTCTTTACATGGAACAATAAGAGAGGAGGAGAGTCTCAAGTAGCCTCAAAGTTAGACAAATTCATAATCTTAGAGGACCTTATGCCCACCGACAAGGATATGATAGTGATAATTCTCCCCTTTGGAGCCTCGAACCATTTGCCTGTACAACTTGAGGTTCAAGGCATTGGTACCCCCAAGAATAGACCTTTTAGATTTGAGAATATCTTACTCACCCACCCAGATTTTATCAGCAACATTACAAAATGGTGGACAGAAGATCTACATATTCAAGGTACAAGAATGTTTGTGCTATACAAAAGACTAAAACACATCAAGCTCAGACTCAAAGACTAGAACAAGAATGAATTTGGAAATAATTTTGAAGCGATAAAAGCTGTTGAAGAAAAAATGTAGGAACTCAATCAAATCCTTATCATGGATGGCTTTGATAGAGTTAGAAATGATCAAGTCACCAAACATCATCAAGACTAGGAGAACTTATGTAAACAAGAGGAAATATTTTGGAGACAAAAATCTAGAGTTCTATGGCTAAAAGAACGGGAGCAAAACATTAGATTTTTCCACAGATCCACCCTTGTGAACAGATCTCATAATAGGATATCTTCGATCAAGGACGATGGAGGTCATCTACTCAATTCCCATGAAGATATAGAAACTTTGTTAGTTCAGCACTTTCAAGGTATAACAAAGGATACCATTTAAGATAGAGCTCATTTTATCAGGGACTTAACAAGGCATATACCTAGGTTAGTAACAAGAGAGGATAAATTCAATCTTAATAGGCCAGTGACTGAAGAGGAGGTTAGTGAGGTCATCAAATAAATGCAGAATGGTAAAGCGCCAGGCCCTGATGGTTTCAATGTGGATTTCTTTAAAGCTTGCTGAAACATTGTTAAACAAGATATTATGAATGTAGTGGAGGATGCTAGGATGAATAGAACCATTTTGAAGGTGCTCAATACTTCCTTCATCTCATTGATCCCCAAATAGGACAATGCTCAGACTCTAGATAGGTTTAGACCCATAGCTTTGTGCAATGCAGTGTACAAGATAATATCCAAAGTTTTTGCCAATAAACTCAAATCCCTTCTTCCTACTCAAGTTTTTGTGGAGCAATCAGGTTATGTGGAGCGTAGACAAATTCTCAATAACATCATTCAAGCGCATGAGATGGTGCATTCATTGTTAAGCAATAGGAAGGCGAGAATGATTATGAAATTAGACCTTGCCAAAGCTTATGATAAGTTGAATTGGACCTATATCAGGAAGGTCCTTCTAGCCTTTGGATTTGATCATAATTGGGTAAGATGGGTTATGGCCCTGGTGACTTCTTCTAGCTTTTCAATTCTGGTTAATGGTTCTCCTTCCAAGACTTTTACTCCTTCAAGTGGCCTCAAATAGGGAGATTCGCTCTCTCCCTTTCTCTTTATCCTCATGATGGAAGGACTTGGGCGGTTTATCAAGCATGCGAAAGAAGTTGGTAACATCAAGGATCTCCAACTTTCTAAGACTAGACAGGCTTTGACCCATCAACAATTTGTTGATGACACTATGTTGTAGGGAATCCCCACGGTCAAAGAAGCACCAGCTTATAAACAAATCCTGTGTGACTTTGCCATGGCTATAGGTATGGAGGTAAATCTCTCCAAATCTAAGATTTTTTTCTTTAATACTAATATTTCTATTCAGAGAAATACTCCAAAATTCTGGGCTTTCAAAGGGATGTCCTTCCTTCCAAATACTTGGGAGTTCCTCTAACTGATAAACCTTTGCACAAAAGCATTTGGGAGCCGGTGATTAATAAGATTTAGGATAAAATTAGGAAATGGACCATTATATCTTTAAACTTGGCAGGTTGGTTGGTGCTTAAAAAAGTTGTACTTCAATCAATCCTCGTCTTCAGGCTTTCAGTCCTTCCAGCTCCAAAACGATTTTTGCAACAATTTAGAACCATTCAAGGAGACTTTCTTTGGGGTAAGGGTGGGAATAGAAATAAATGGGCCTTTGTAGCCTGGGATAAGATTTGCAAACCTAAAAACCATGGGGGTCTTGGATTGGATGACCTTAAAGTACTAGGCAAAGTTTTAGGGGAAAAATTATGGTGGCATTGGGTAAAAGATCCAAAGGCTCAGTGGGCTAGTATTTGGAAAGAAAAATACACCAACACTTGGCAAGATAATGATCACATAAGGATGAGTGGCATCATAAAAGGCTCGTACATTTGGAATAAGGCCTAGGAGAATAGAGGCTTAGTGCAAAAAAATAGCTTCTGGGAAATCAGAGAGGGAGATCTTGCTTTTTTTTTGGGAGGATAAATGGCAACAAGAACCTACACTGTTAAGAGAGGACTTTCTGAACCTCAAGAAAGAAATTGATACCAAAGGGTTACTTAGGGTAAAAGATTTTTGGGATCAAACCAATAGTGAAGGAAAATGGAGAAACTGGAAGAATATAGACTACAAGGTTGATAGCCCCTTGAAAGCAAAAGTTGATGCACTTATGACAATGTTGGACCAAAGCAAAATTCTAGTTTCAAAGGGGCATGACCAACTTAGATGAGGCAACAATAATGAAGATACCTTCAATCTTAAGGAGGCAACACACATAATCCTTGAGCTGGGCTCCAATGTACCAGACAGGATTTGGTAGAACCTATGGAGGCATCAAGGATGGATGAAAATCAAACTCTTCATGTGGCTGGTACATCATAAGAAAATTATGACTTGGGAAAATATTCAGAAGAGGGGTGTTCTAGGACCTTCTAGATGCCAGCTCTATGAAGCCCAAGAGGAAACAATGGAGCACCTTCTCAATAATTGCATTTTCACCTCCAAGTTGTGGGATACTTTTGCCACAATTTTCCAACAGACAGATAGGGACAAATGAAGCATTATCAATAACCTAAATAACTGGAGATGAAACTTCTCTGATTATGAATTTCTTCACTCAGCTTGGGCTTTAACTCCAAGCTTCATAATCTAGAATGTCTAGAAAGAAAGGGACAATAGAATCTTCAAAAATGAAAAAAGTTCCTCCCAATGCATTATTAAGCAGATCTTAAGACAACTTAAGGAGACGATAGGTACTTTAGTGAGAAATTCCCCAAAGAATCCACCTTCAAAAGCTAGAATGAAGATACTTCTTCAGTTGGGTATGCAAGGGCTTGTACCATAGGGCATGGACGGGAAGGTAATGAAAATGGACAACAAGCCAAATTACAGGCATCCTCCCCCTTAGGGTTTTTCGAAATACAACATTGATGGGGCCTTAAAAGGCAACCCAGATATTGTTGGTTTTGGAGGGGTGTTAAGGGATGAAAATGGTTGCATCCTTTTTACTTTCCATTGCCATTTGGGAAGAGCTAGAAACAATACAGTGAAATTAATGGCACTTGAGCAATGTTTAGAATTCCTTAAGGAGGATAATGTCCAGAATATAATAATTGAAGCTGATTCTAAGTTAATCATTAACTTGGTCTTGAGAGAATCTGTTGTAGCACAGAGCCGGAAAAAGTCTCAAGACACTAGAGGTTGCTTCAGATCTTTCAAAGGATTCAGTTTCACCTCCTCTGCTTATGTATTGTGAGTTTTACTCATGTGCGAAGGACAAGAAATAAATTGGCGGACATTCTGGCCAATCAAGGGGTGCTCTGCACCAAAACCAGAGTCAAGTTGAGTTGGCAAGAGATGCCTCAGAATAGGTTAAAGGAGCATTGTCTCGCTGAGGCAAATGAGGACAGAACAATGTTTCGAAACAGAGCCACAGATACGGGGTCTAGTTGATTTCGATTCATTATGAAGTGTTATTTCAAAAATGAGGTCATATTTGGGATGCAAGTCTCTGTCTACCTCCTCAACCCAGGTAAGCGCAAACCCAGAAGTCTTAGGTAGAAGTTGCTCGGTAGACTGTGTTTCTTAGATGGACGGCTGAACGGATGGATTTTCATCTTCCTTTGGTTCACGTGCCTGAGGAGATGGGATTCTACGAGGGGCCAGAGTCCACACTTTCTCGGCAGACTCAAAACCCCTGCATTACTTCCTGTGGTGTCAATACCACCCTCGGGGTGGTTTCTAGTTTTTCACATGCCCTTCAAGCCGGAAGCGGTATTTTGGAGTTGGGATCGATTCCACTCACCACGCAACACATGGCCAAGGGTGGGGAGAGAATACTACCCTCATCGTGTGGTAATCCTCGATGCTTTTGGCTCATGTGATATGATCCTCAGTCGTAGGATCAAGCAAGGAGAAACCATGGTCAAAAATAAGCGTGCATGTTGGTGGGTCAGGGTCGTTTATCGCACGGTAATTTTCTGTGCTTTTAGTTCATGCGATATTATGCTCCACCATTGGATCAGGCGAGGAGAATCGATGGTCAAGGAAAAGTGTGCAGGTTGGTGGGTCCGAGTAACCTGCAGTTGGTTGTATTTTATGTAATTTTACCCTTTGAACATTTTGAATAGAAGGCACGACTCTTGCATTAGCAAAAAAAAAGATTGATTAGTAATACATGTTTCTTGGTAAAGAAAATATATCACTGCATGTAGATAAAGATTGATTATTATATATTTCTCTTGGTAAATAAAATATATTACCACATGTAATAAAGATTGTAATCATATATTTTCCTTCTTAAAGAAAATATGTTACAGAATGTAGATAAAAAAATTTATTATATATTTTTCTTGGTAGAGAAAATATATTACTACATGTAAATAAATATTGTTATTACTATATATAGAAATGATTTTTATATTTGCAGCATTAAAAGATAGTAAATTTTATTGTCTTTATATAACATTGAATATGTCTTTTATGTAAGAAAAGATAGGATGCATGCCCTTTTCTTAAAAATGGATTTCGTAGTCATTTTTCTGGAAGTGAATATAGATTAAAGAGGGTAATTTGTGAAATATTATCAAGGGTAAGAGCGTTGTTTTGAAAAAAAAATACTTAGTTATGAGAAAATATAATAACCTATAGATAGATGAAATGCACAGAGATAATATAAGTCATAGGAATCTTATTTGGAAAGAATATGTTTTCCTTGGGTGTGAAAGATAATTTAATGGTGTTAATTCATTTGCAAGATTTGCAGAACTTACATGTTTTGGTGAGTAAAAGGTAAATGATTTGTGTGTTGCATATTGGATAGTTTGATTTATTTGCATGGTTTAATGTATAAAAGGTTACCATTATTATTATCTTAGTTCTTATGCCCAAAATAAATATTGATAATGATACTTTCTTGAAAACAAATGCATAAGAACTTTGTTATGATACTTTTTTGGGAACAAATGCATAATAACTTTGTACATAAATGATAGAGAAACTACGTTGGGTTCTTGAAAATAACTACGTGAAATGAACACATTTACACGTATGCAGAAACATAGAAACAAAAGTTGATTACCATAGTTGATTACATGTATGAAGATATAACTATTATGTTAGATATTTTAAAGAGAAATATGGATTTGTGTGTAGAAAAGATTTAGTATTATGGAAAGTAAGACAAGTATTTACTTGAAATAGATGTACCAGATTTCCTTTGTAAAATACATATATCTGCATGCAAGAAATAATGACTAACACATTAGTTCTAGTTTAGAACAATGCATGTCTTTGTGCATCCAATAGATTTTGTAAATAGATCTATCTTGGAAAATATGTTTTTACAAAAAGGGACTTACATTTGCATGAATTATAATAATGTTTATCATGTTAGCTTCCCCTTAGAAGGGAACATCGATTGTATTGGAAAGATTACTTAATTACATACACAAAGAAGAAGCTAAGGGGCTACCTCTCTTCGAATCGGTTTTTATCTAATTACATGCATGAAAAACAAAGATAAGTTTCTTGTATCCTTTAAGGAAAATGGATGGTTACAGTGGCTTCCTTTGCATATGAATGTGGCTTCCTTTGGATATGAATGTATGCTAGTGCAAGAATGATCATAGTAATGGAGTAATTAGTTTGACATTCTTCATAATTATTTGTTTATACATGTATAATGTTGTAAAAAGAAGCATGTTGTGATATTATATTTACCTCTGAGGTGAGGTATGCACATAAATAGATGTTAAAAGATAATTTTCAAATAATGATTATTGATTGATTAATACTTTATCTAATCATGTTAGCAAATATTTTTGACACATGAATGACAAAAAATTATGGTGATTTGTGCAAAAGACAAATTATGTTTAACATTGTGACAGATAAGAACTAATGGTCTATGTTGATGAGTACAAGTTGTATGATGGTCCATTGATGGAACAATCATTACACAAGCATATAAAAAGTGGTAATGTGAGGGTAAATGGTTTTCATGATCGTTGTAATAGCTTTTAGCTATATATGTTGTATTTTAATTGATATTTCATTGTAATATTTTGTGACAATGGTTAAGGGGTGGACTCCCTTATAAGCCATTGAGTGAGGGGTGAACAGTCTTACGAGTGTTTAATAATAAAATTAGATGTTTTTTAGTTTTCACCCTATGAGGTTTCCATGATATATTGGCGTTCAATGATGTGATCTCTTAGTATGTCAGTTTGATGATGTGATTCCTTGCATAATGTGATGTTTATAATGTCAAGTATGTGGTTAAGAGAATCATGAAATGAGTGCAATATTACATCATACAGTTTATGTTAATATACTACAAGAGTGGTGGTTAATGGTTACGAAACTTATTATTTCTCTACTAAAGTTACTTTGTGTATTGATGGACATTCTATTTAATGGTTAATGAAGAATGTGGAATAGTGGTTTGAATAATTACGGGTGGGTAATTTGTGTAAAAAAATTTTAACCCCCTGCATTTTCATGTGAGGCTATGGAGGTATGTTACAATTATATACCCGTCGCGGGCATGGTATAACACATTCAATTTTTCTTTTGACTAAGTATAAGTTTTTCTTTGACCAAAAATTTACGACACTTATGCATAGTTTAACATTAGGAATTCATTTTCTGTTATTTTTTATAAGTATAAGTTTTTCTTTGACCAAAAATTTACGACACTTGTGCATAGTTTAACATTAGGAATTCATTTTCTGTTATTTTTTATAAGTATAAGTTTTTCTTTGACCAAAAATTTACGACACTTGTGCATAGTTTAACATTAGGAATTCATTTTCTGTTATTTTTTATAATTATTTACAGTTATTTATTTGTAAGTTGATTGGTTTTGGTCTTATTATGGTAGTTTTAACATTAGGAATTCATTTTTGTTATTTTTTATGATTATTTAAATTTATTTATTTGTAGTTGATTGGTTCTGGTCTTATTATGGGTTGTTCAGTAACTTCCATTTCTATGAGTTTAACTAATTTTGTTTTGTTTTTATTATTCTTATTTTACTTTTTACTTTTTATTTTTTTCTCATTTTTTCTCTTTTCACCAATGAATTTAATTTTTCATGATATTTTCAATTTAAAATTGACTTATATAATTTATATATATATATATATATAATTATATTATATAATAATATATATATTAAATGTTATGTTTCATGGACAAATGTGGTAAATGGGGGTGCACGTTCATGGGAATCGAGCCAATGTCCACTAGCAAGGCCTGAGCCCAGGGGCTTCGTGGAAGATTGGACCCTGTGACCTCCCAAATGGCTACGCACTGATTTTGACCAACTAAACTAACGCCATAAGGTTACTATATATATATAATATTACTATATATAATATTAGTTAATTGTTTTATTTTTTGATAAATCTTCGTCAATATTAATTTTTTAATTAATTAAACTACATTTCAACTATATTTAAACTAAAAGTAAGTATTATCTATTAAATAACGTTGTTTCATTTTTATTTTTTTCCCTGGTTCAATTTTTGTTTTGGTTGTTATAAAACTTTATATTTTCTCTATGTGCAGGTTTGCCACATGGTCAATGAAATATCTTTTCGATCACCGAAATCTCGATGTGATTTTGAATTGAATGGAGGCCTGGGGTCGAAGATGTGATGCGATCTTGAAGTTTAAATGGCTAAATTAATGGTGAAGTTAGGTACATCGATGAAAATTCTTCGTGATCGCATAGGATATGAATAATCATACCTTCTCAGAAGAATCCGGTTATGAAGTGACCAACGTGCGGAGGAAGAAGAGAGGACCAACGCACATTTTTCTACTGACAGTTGCATATCTGTTCATCACAGTTCACCAAATCTCCCTTTGTATTCCCCAAATATTTGAAAGATTTATATTTCGAAGATAACAGAGATATACACCCACGGCGCCATTTTATGTGTTGAGCTGTTTTATTGGTGGTTTGTTACATTTAATTCCTGCCCATTTTATGTGTTGAGCTGTTTTATTGGTGGTTTGTTACATTTAATTCCTGCCCACGTATTGTTTCATGCCACTGTATCCGGTTGCTACAAAATCAAGCCACGGGATATGGTAGATATGTTTAGACCGAGCTCTTCAAATATCAATATTGAACGACAATGTCGACCGTTGACCGTGATGGGATGCCACCCTACCATTTAACCACCAGCCATAATATTCAGACTTCTATATCCAGAGCGCCCTCCATTTGAAAGCCCATCGAAATATGCTATATGGGTGGAACACATTCAACCGAGGCTTGAATTTGAATTAAAATCACTGGCGGTGGTTAAAAATTTTCCAATTGTCACAACTGAGCTCCATGAATTTATCCTAAAATTGCGATTGCAGTAGAATTTTGAACGCAGAAGTGGTGGAAGCAAGTGCATTTTATTTCTTCGTTTTAATTTCCTGCGCTTTCCTTTGGTTTCTCTTTCCAAATTTCATTTTAGTTCAGTTTTTAAATTGAGTTTGTTTATATTATATTATAGGTTTTAATGTTATTAGGGTTATAACACGGTAGCATAGTTTAGTTAAATGTGGGATGAATAAATTCTCATATTAAAATAAGGGTTTAAAAGCAAGAGGTTAGTTTAAATATAATTAATTTAAATTAAAAAATTAATAATTACATATATTTTATATCAATAAAAATAGCAAGAAATTAAATAATTGCATATTTTGTAGGTATAATAAAAACTTTATTTGTAAATGATTTTTTTCATAAACTTTAAGCTTTTTGGTGATTTAATTTGTTGTACACTTTCCTTGACTTACTACAAATGGTTGTCCACATACTTGAATAACATAATAATAATAATATATGTTTAGAATTTTGATTTTTTTCATTTATTAAATTTTGTTTTATAGCAATGGGGTTAAATTTGATGGGTAAATTATATTCATTAATTCAATTGAGTTTTTTTTTATTAAATTATCTGAATCTAATGATATTCAATATTTATTTTACTTTACTTACGTTTATTATATTTTTTACTTGTTAATTAAATAATTATGTTTTGTGCTGTTTTTTTTGTTTTTATGAATATTAAATAATTTATATTTAATTTATTAAAATGTTAGAGTGTATATAATTAATTGTCAAATTATATTTCAAATAAAATATAAAATCTGTGAAGTAAAGCAGAGAGTGGCCACTAAGGTATATTTATTAGATAACAATTAGAATGATTGGTGTTCCCAGTGATTCTTTCTAGCTATAGGAGATAAACTAAATTGACTAATTTATTATTTTTATTGTGTGATGAAAATCAAGTTTACATCGAATGGGTAAGAGAAATGATTATTTTCCTCCAATCTAAATTTTATTTTCCGCAACTTAAATAAGAGTAATTTAATTAAATTACTACCTAAATTTAACATATTTATATAATAAGGTTGTAAAATATGAAAACATATTTTTTATATCTTAAGTTAAATTCTTTTCTATTTAAACATTTATATATTTCCTAATCCTCATTTTATTTATTAGAAATAAATCCATCAAAACTATTTATTCTAAAAAATTTCATAAACTAAAAATAATAATATACCATACATTCAGTTTCTTACCCTCTAAAATAGATTTATAAAATCCCAAACACCTTTGTGATAATTAAATATAAAAATGAGTAATATCTTATTTGGAATCTTACCTTGTAAAATAGATTTATAAAACCCCAAACACCTTTGTGATAATTAAATACAAAAATGAGTAATATCTTATTTAGAATGTATTTAGAATAGTCACAAACCACTTAAAAAATAGTTACAAATTTAATTTATTGCATTGATACTATTTTGAAGAAAAAAAAAAAAAACACTAAATTTTCATAATTTTAATAAAATAAATAATTTTAATATATAGTTTTAAATATAATATTATTATCTATATATTATAAAATTTAAATTTATTTATCAATTAATTAAACTAATTTATTTTTTTTTAAAATGAATTATAAATTTCCTAAATTATAATGTTGAATATTTTGAATTTTAAATGATTAAACATATTATTATTCTCCACCTAAACAAACTTTAAATTTTAAAATAATCAAATTTATAAACATTTTGAACCAATACCAAACACATAAAACAAAAAGACTTTAACTCTTCTTAATTTTTATTGTGTCAAAGCCTTTAAAACATATATGTGAATTAAAAAAAACAAAAATATCCTTTGAAAATTAAAAAAATCATTATAAACCACCAATATCAATTAACCATTATAATTAGGTCGATAAGCCTTCCTATGCATCAACTTCTTCGTCAACACTTTTACCCTGATCCGTTGGATCAAGTAGACACTTTCCACTGTTGATCTAAACCAGGAAAAAAAACAACGGAAAATCAAAAAAGCATGGAAAGTCAAGAAAGCAAAAAAACTCAAAAAAAATTCTATGAAAAAAATTAAAAAAGCACAAAAACAAACTCATAAAAACAAGGACGGAAAGAAAAAACTCATAAAAAGCAAAGATAGATTTTAAATACAATAAAACGCAAAAGATAATGAGCTTGCGTGTGCACAGCTCATACAACCCCTACAATTTCTTGTATGGGTACAATGCATTCTTAAAATTCATGGATTGTTTGACAACGCGCTTATTTAAACCTAGAGACATCATCACTATCTTCACGGAAACCACGAGTCACCGACTTTGGTTAGGTTTTCACACACAATTCAAAGTTATCGTAAGCACGCAATGGAAAATCTACAGTGGAACCCACACCAATAATGATGGATTCCTGTCCTGGTTCATCCAAGTCAACCTTGTGGGCTTAAACATGACGTCCTGTCCTGGTTCATCCAAGTCAACCTTGTGGGCTTAAACATGATGTGCGCACTCGGCTTTTTCGAGTTCAGAAGATGCTCTGCACTTCCCATCCCACAAATCGGATTTCCAAGATAAGAAGGCTGCAACCACATACCGGCTTCGTCACTTTCGAGGAGGGCTCTTCGGCACGCTCCCGAGGCCTAGATTCCATATTTCCCGTGAGTGACTCGCCGGCAAAAGAGCGTCGACAAATTTTCCCGGCCATGGCCTTCACTATATATATGGGTGGGCGACCAGAGACTAAGAAGCCAAGGGAGCATTGGAGAATTTAGAACTTCTGAAGTGTAAGTAATCTGTTTTTTTTATAATTGTTATTGCATACATGTCGAGCGATTGCGGAAATTGCGACTGCGCTGACAAGAGCCAGTGCACGTATGTTGCCTACTTTTTTCATCTCAATTTATTTCATTCGCTTTCCCAATTTCATTCACTTGGTCATGCGTTCGAATCTAAGTCGAGAAAGAAAAACCAACAACTTTATATGAGATGGGTTTTAGGATTAAGGTTCTCTAATGTTTGGATTGTTTTGGTCATGGGTTGGAATCTAAGTTTTTTTCAAAAAATAAAAAACCAATAACTTTATATTAGATGAGTTTTATGCGTAAGTTTGTTTCACATAGGGTAGGAATTTGGATTTCTTTTTAACCGTCATACAATTTTTTTTTGATGTTTTGGGTTCTTATGCTTCCCGTCAAGAAATGTTATATTAAAAATTTTGCCCTTCAAGAATGATGTTCTCATAATAAATTAACCCTTCACTAATAAAGTTTTGATTAAATTGAAATTTTCATATATTTATCGTAAAGAAAAAACCGAAATTTGAAAAAACTCAATTGTGGAGGTTTCAATAAAAAAGTGTTGAACATTTGAAATTTGCTCATTTAAATTATATAATCAGTCCAAGGTAAAACCGAAATTTGAGCATAAAGCCCTGTCTTTTTGGACAAACTTATAAAATTTTAATATATTAAATTTTTTGATGCCGTGTCCTTTTGGCCTAGTTTATGTTTTTTTGTTATATTAAAAACGCATCAAAATAAACTATTCAATTTTAAAAATATAATATTATTGTAATATTCTTATGCATCCGATTTAATATACTATTGCAGTATTCTTGTGCATCACGTTAATCAATCCTGCTTGAGGAAATAAAAAGTAATATATTTTTATTATAATTAACTAATTTTAAAATTAAAAATAATATTAATTTAATATAATAATAATTTTCTATTTATGTTTTTCAAAACTTCCTATTGTAAAGATTTTACTATTTTAAAATCCTTTATTGTCTTAACATCTATATTATTAACCATTGAGCGAAAATAACAAATATATTTTAAAAAAATAAAATTGATTTTGCATCTGAAACAGGGTTATAGATTTTGTACCTGCGTGTTTGCCCAAAAGCGCAAGTGAATGCATCTGACAAACTGCACATAGAGTAAGTAAACACATACGAATAAGCGATCTCAAACTGTTGTTTCTTCAATGTACAGTTTCTTCCATGTTAATCTCAATTGGAAAAATAAGTAAACCTGTTTCTTCAATGATATCTCAGTTGGAAAAATCACACAATAATAGCATACCACAATTGTGTTTTATTTTCATTTACACAGTAACGCCTAAAAGATAAAACCCCAAAAAGTTGCCTGTAGATGAAAATAAGAAGAAGTAATTTTGCTCAAAAGAATAATTGAAACATAGATGAGACTCACCAAAATATATTTAAAAGAGGGTTTTCTTAGTTACCTCCTCAAGTCCTCTTTGCATCGAGAATCCTTCTTAATATTACCGTGAAAATTCTCAGCAAGAATTAAAGCATGAACAAGAGTCACCGAATAGTTAAAGGGGTTTCCCCAACCCCTCTTTCCACCTTGGAAATCGATTACAAAATCCCTCTCACTATAATTACAGTGGAAATTCTCAGTTAAAAATTGGAGCCTGAACCACAGCCACCAAATATTTAGAATGGGGTTTTCTCGGTTACCTCTACATCAGCAATGAATCACAATCAATCACGAAGACCCTAGAAAATTCTAATTGCATGTTCAAAAAATTTTACAGAATTATGATATGAAAAGAATCATACATGAATGAAAATACCCCAGCCGTAAAGAATGGGAGTCCACATAAACCAATCTGAAATATGCGAAGTCCCTTAGTCTTTATGCGCATGAGGATTGTGCATATCCCCTTCGTCCTTCGCACTTCCCTTGTCTTTTATGCGAAGAGCTCTTCAAGCAAAAGTCGATGAGTGAAATGAGCTCTTCCTTCACTCATATATATACGTTTCCTTCCTCATGTTAAGGGGGTTGCTTATTC